>JAQQSZ010011444.1:0-12251 GCA_028646595.1 Phalanger gymnotis | reverse complement strand
CCAACCTCTCCCACCGTCCCTCACGATCCTCCGTGAAGCTCTTTAACGAAGCGGCTCCCGGTTCTGTCCTTGACCTCGGATGTGGGGGGTGGGGGGTTCGGGACAGCTCTGCCCCCTCTTGTCGCCCCCAGGACTGTGCCCCCCCTCCTGGCACCTCTGCCTCAAGGCGCCGAGTCCTCACACCCACCTACATTCCACTCACCCCCCTCCACACCAAAGTAAGGGCTGGAAACCAAGACCCCCGCCCGCCCCCACCCCCCGCCAAGTCCAGCTAAGGGGGGGGGGGCGGGCTGGTGTCCCCAGTCACACACACATTTATTCCCGGCTCCTTCCCTTCAGCACCGCCCTGACCGCACCTGACACGAGGGAAACCCACCCCGGGCTGGGGTCCGAGCTTTCTGTAGGAAACCCCATCCCACCCCCACGTCCACCCCCGAATGCTGCGTCCAGTCCTCGGCCGCACTTACCCGCCCAGGTGTCCGGCAGGGCCAGGGTCCCCAACAAGAGGAGAGAGCGCACAAAACTGCCCATGGTGCCTCCACAGGCAGAGAAGAACAGGGTCACTGGACCAGTTTGTGCTGGGTTTATAAAGGGACCGATCCTCACTTCTGGTTGGCTTCCCAGAGGCTCTGCTGGCCAATAGCAAACGGAAGCCAGAAAGCGTCATTGGTGACTGGGCAGGACGATCCCGCACAGGTCAGGAGACCAAAACAGAAACTGACTAGGAGGAAATCCCCGGCTTTACCTGCCTTGGCTCTCTGGGCCTCCTCTAGCCATCCTGATGAGTAGATACTGGGTCACTGGACCCAGATGGCTCTGGAGGGGAAAGTGAGGCTGGTGACCTTGCACAGCTCTCCCTCACTCAAATCAAAGTCAACTGCTCCTCGTGTCATCATTTCCCTGCTGTCCTGGTCCTTTTAAAGAACCAAGGACATACCCAACAACAACTCAGAGCAGCCTATAATTCTATGGAGCCCCAGTCCCCTCCCTCCCATCATCACTCCGGGAACATGGATCTTGTGCTCCCAGCTTAAACCAGAGAAAAAGAAGCCTTAAGGTTAGAGTCGAGTCAACCCTCCCCTCCAGGCCTCCTCAGTGTGACCCTTTCCCCTCCTTAGAGATTGGGAAGAATAGGTCTTCACCCAAAATTGAAGGCATCTGAGGACTGAAGAAATCTGCCCACTTATTTGTGTGTTACCACCTCCATTTTAATGACCTCTATCCCAGCTGTGACTCAGGCAAATCTTGTAACCTTCCCAGGCCTTGTAGATAAGCAAGCACGGGACCCGGGAATAAAGAGGAACTCAGAGTCCAGTAAATGGAATTTGGAATCAGACTAAAAGACTTTGTCTCCATAAAAGGGGCAGCTAGGTCCTCCCAGTGGTTACAGCTCAGGGCCTGGAGTCAGGAAGACCTGAGTTCCAATCCAGGCCTCAGACATGTACTAGATGTGTGACCCTGAGCAAGTCACTTAATCCTGTTTGCTTCAGTTTGCTTCAGAAAAATGAGCTGGAAAAGAAAATGGCAAACCACTCCAATTTCATTGATGGTGGTAATATGGCAATGAAGTTGACTCACTCACTGCCAGAGCTGGCTCAGTGTTTGGGAGCCTCTGAAGGAAAATGTGGGAGAGAAGAGGTATTAGACTGCCTACCAAACTGAAGGTCTATGGAGCTGTGGCGCTGACCTCATTGTTGTATGACTGAAACAGTAGCAATAAAAGGAAAGAGCTCATTTATTAAAATGAGGAGGAGAACCATTTCAGCCTAAGGTTGGTTCTGAACTGCCTGACATGTGAAGGTGTGAAATCCTAGTAACTTTTTTTTCCAGAAACAACGAACCTGGGCACATTTGGTAGGATTTTCCCTTTCTTGGCTCATCACCACAACTAGGAAATTTCAATGGAGAGCATAAAGTTATCCCTGGAAAAGATCTTAGAGATCATCTTTATTTTACAGATTAGGAAACGGAAGACCAACAATCCTCACCTATATACCCCTGAACAACCAACTCTGGCTTCTTCTCTTTACCAGACATTGCTCCCTGGTTGACAGAATATTAACTCTAGTCCTGAGCCTCATTCTGTTTTCAAAAACATCCCGATGTCTCCTTTTGTGCACTTTATCAGCAACCCTATAGCCTCCTGTGTTGGTAAGCAAAATGGGCTCCTTAGCACTTAGTGTCCTTGAAGAGTTTAGCTTTTGTTTTGAGTAATTCAGTGTTTTTCCCTGAGCCTAAGTAGGTGCTAAGCCACAGGCCCAAACCCCTATTACCTGTGTGGGTGTGGATTGGTGACTGGGGTGGGGCCCAAGGTGGGGCTAGCTAAAGGGAGGTGTTAACTCCAGAGCCATGCCCTATTAGGTGTTAACCTAATCTATGTGGATGTGAACCTCCCACGGTCCTAAGGGGAGGGGCCAACTCAAGAACCAATCACCAGAGCCTAAATTCTGGTCATTCAGATGACATTTGATGACATCTGAAGCCTTATAAGAAGGGAGGACAGAGCCATTTGTGCAGGGCTCTGGAGATGGTGTTGATGAGGAGACTGTAGCTAAGGAGCCCTCCAGCCTGTAAACCAGGATGCTGAGACTTTGTTGAACTCTGGTAACTATGTATTGGGATTTGAATCAGACAAGATCTGTCTGTTGATGTTCGTAATTTGTTTGTATTTTGTTCTGAAGTTCAGTGTGCTGGTCTTTTTCACCTGAGCTAGGTGAGTGATACTTGTATGCTGAATTAAAGTAAGCTTGTCAAACCCCTACACCTTGCTCTCCTTAGTTAAGCAGATCAAAAGAACCTGTACTGTTGGCAGCTTTCTGGGTACTGGCTGTGGGTGGATCTTACACCCCCACAGAAGCTGGTAGCCGGATTGTGGAAACACCTCTTTTTTCTGTTTGGCAAACTTGTGGGTCAGAAGAGTTGTTTCCTCTTATTTCATGCACAAAATTTAACCCTTCACAAGAGATGGCAAGATTATTCAACATGACTTTCTCTCCTTATTGTTGCTTGGAGACCTGTTTTCATGTGGTCATTTATAGTCATCAGGACTTTAGCAACTTTCATATTCTTTCAGCTCTCACCTATGGGCAAAGGCTCTTGGTTCACGTTGGTGTCAGTTCTCTCTCTATTTGGATATAAATGACTCGTTTTGGTCACATTTGATGTATCATTTGATATATTTACGACTCAACGATTTCTCCTCATATTTGGTCTTCATTTATTTTAGTGAAGCCTTTCAAATTTTATGTAGTGAGGGCTATCTATTTTTTTAAAAGTCTGCATATATTGGATTAAGAATGCTCCTTAACACAGTTGTGGAAGGTATATGGATGTATTTTCTTCTGATTTTTTCAATAATTTTTTTTTCACTCAGCAAAACCTCCACTTACCCTGCTCAGCCTTCTTAAATTGAGAGAGGAAGGAAAACAAAATCTCTGTTATAAACTCGTCTACTCAAAAGCAGCATTCCAGCATTGTTCATGCCTCCCCCCAAGATGTATGTATATATGTATAAAGTTCTGAGCTCTGAATCTTTCGTCTCCATCAGGAAGTGGGGAGCATCTTTGATCTCTTGCCCTCTGGAGTCCCTCCTTCGACCATTTCAAATGAGGCCGATGTTCTGTTGCCAGATTCTTCCTCCACCAGATCCTCCTCTGGTGGATCTTAAGACTTCTGCTTACATCTGGAATATGTGAGATCAGTGTCCCTCAGCTTCCCCCTCCTCAGCAGCCTTTGTCTCCTGGAATGTTCTAAGCTCTCTGCTCCTTTCTAATTAGGCCTGGTAAATAGCACATCATCCTGTCTGTGGCTCCTCATTGTTTCAAGTCTTTCTGGTTGCTTGCAGTATTTTTTTCTTTGACCTTAAGCTCTGGATTTTGGCTCTGGTTATCCTGTGAGTTTTTATTCTGGGGTTTCTTTGTAGAGATGACCAGTGGGTTCTTTTTATTTCCATTTTGACCTCTAGTTCTAAAGATATCCAGGAGGGTTTTTATGTTTCCTTGAATTAAGATTTATGGCCATGATTTTAAGGTAGTCCAGTGGTTCTTAAATTCTCTCTCCTTAATGTGATTTCCAGGTCAATAAGTTTTCTTCACATTTTCTTCTGTTTTTCAGCCTTTTGATTTCATTTTGACCTTGCCCATTGCCTCACAGAGTCATCGCATAATGTTTGGTCCGTTCTAATTTTCCATACATTTGTTGCTGGGACAAGGTTCTGCACCTTTTGGGGCAAGCCTGAGAAGATTAAGATTAGTCCTGTATCATTTTCTTATGGATCCTATTTACAATTAATTGATTTTGTTCTGAAAGTACCTTTTTCCTGTAATTGCCTAAGTCATAGCTCTTTGTTTCTGACCTTGGTTCAGAGTTCAGCTGGTCTGTAATTGATTAAGTTGAAAAATCCAACTCTCCTGCTCAAGGAATTTTGCCAACCTTGGAAAATGGGTGAGAAAGCCAGGGAGTTTGGGCCTGACATCTTTACGCCACCAAGCTGTTCTTCAAAGGCGTCTGCTTTGTGGTCCAGAAGTCTGGGCCACTATCTTGTACCTGGACTCAGACAATGAGGACATTTTAGTCTCACAAGAGAAGCGGGGGCAGGGGGGGGTGTGGATGTTGCTAGCCCCTGTTACCAAATGGCCAACCAATCAAGTTGTTCCCTGGCCTCAGCTGTGTAACTAGGCATGTTGCCCTTAATCTCGTGATGTCATCTACCCTGTTCTGTTCTTTGTTCTGTGTTCCCCAAAACCCATATAAGGGGAACTGTCCTTTTGCTCAGGACCTCTGGCATAAATGGAGGCAAGCCATTGACCCATTTATTGACAGGTAGTATTCCCCTGCTAATAAATGTTATCTTGCTCAGAGATCTGCCTTAGCTTACCTTTTTGTTAAAATTCAATGGTGACAATCCCTCTATTCCACTTCTGATTCTTTCTTCCACAGCTGTGATTTAAATTCCAATTCCTCCTCAGTGAAAAATATCATCTCTAACTTTTTTTGTACTCTTTTAACTGTTACGGGGTCTGTTCCAGAAATCCTACTTGAATTGTGCCCACACTGTGCTTTTCTTTGAGGCTTTGTGTGTTGATGTTTTGAAGTCATTCTCTTCTGGGTTTGTGTTTTGAGCATCCCTGTCCCCAAGGTAAAATTTGGGTGGGATCCTTTATGGTTTGCCTGTTCTTTTAGTCTCCTTCCTGACCAGGAATCTGATCTCAGGGCCGGGCTCTCTCCACATTCTGAAGGGGATGTCCAGAGCAATCTCGTGGCTGCTTTCTTCAGGTAGTGAGTTGTATCTTATTTCAGGATCTCAGGGAAAGCTTGCTTCAGAGACCTGTAAGCTTTCAGTGCTCCCAAAATGGTCTCATTCCCACCCCCCTCCCCCACCATCATAGATCTGCAAATTCCTGAGCTATGTTTGAGTCTGAGCAATACATCTATGAGCTGGCCCCATGTGGAGATCACTGATGGATTCAGTCACTGTAAGCCAACTGGAAAGCTATGCTGGTAGAATGTGACAGAACTTTCAAAGACATCTAGGACTCCTTCCTTGGTTATTCCTCTGTAGGCTTCACACTGGGCCGGAAGCTGGACCTGACACCCCACTCTGCTCCTGGGATCAGAACCACAAGCTGCTGCATGCCTTGGATGTGTTCCCTGCTTAAGACCCAGCCTAGGGCCCAGCACCTGCCCCTCACCCTGGATCTACCACTTCTAGGGGGAGATCCCCTCAGTCTGCCCTAAATGTCCAACCCCAAGTTGGGCAATAAGACATAGGGCATCCAGGCGCACTTGTTCCTAACCCCTTTATGCCGGATTCGGGACCTCTTCTTGGCCTCACAAACAGCCTCTCCCTGAGCTAGAATGCTCAGCAGTGCCATTCCTGGCTGGGCCCCTTCCCCAGTGTCCACAGAACCTTCTCTCTGTCTCCCTACACTGACCTGATCTGGAACAATGCTTCTCTGTGTGGTCTCTTGGATTTCCCACCCAAGATTCAGGTTGGGCCATGTTCTCCATCTGCTTTTAGAAGGTATGGAGGTGCCAAGCTGGGGCTTCTCTTTCCTTCTCCTCCTTCATCTTCTTTCTTAAGTCTTTTAATCAGTGACTTTTATGGTCAGGCACAGTGTCCATTTTCAGTGCAATGTAGTAAGAGGTGGAAGCTGGGAGTCTAAATCTGACTTATCCCAAAATGTTTTCCAGGTTTTTCTGCAGTGCTTATCCAAAAGGGGAATTGTTCGCTGGCCCATTTGTGTTCTTGACTTTATCCAATGCTGGACCACTGCTTTCAATTGCCTTGGGTTTTTCTTACCTAGTTCGTACCCCTCTTCTTGTATGAACTGATGCAGAGAGAAATGCGTAGAGCTACGAGAACCATATACAGGGTATATTATGGTTGTTGTTCATTCTAGAAGAGGACCAAAGTGAAATCACTGTGTTAGAGTCAAGTTACAGTGTGTCCAGCTGTACCTGATCAGTCCAGTACAAGTTCTGGATGCTCTACCACAGGTTGGGCACAAATAGGCCGTGGGATCATTTGAGGTGGATTCTCTAAATTTGCACATCTTGCTTTCCCTTTGAGCTACTTCAGTTCTGCTTTGCTAGCAGAGCACAGCACCTTCTCTGATGTGGGCACACCATACTGAGTGGTCCTGTGCCAGTGTCTCCTATGTCATGCAATCAATTGCAGAGTTCTTCAGAGCAACCTTGAGAGTATCCTTGTATCACTTCTACTGACCACCATGTGAGCACTTGCCCTGTGTGTGTTCTCCATAAAATAGTCTTTTAGGCAAGCATGTATCTAGCATTTCAGCAATGTGGCCAGCCCATCATAGTTGTACTCTCTGCAGTAGAGTCTGAATGCTTGGCAGTATACTTTGAGTAAGGACCTCAGTGTCTGGTACCTTATTCTGCAAGGGGATCTTCAGAATCTTTCTAAGACAATTTAAATGGAACCGATTCAGTTTCCTGGCATGGCGCCGGTAGACTGTCCAGGTTTCACAGGCATGCAACAATGAGGTCAGCACCACAGCTCTGTAGACCTTCAATTTGACGGTCAGTCTAATACTTTCCTTTGGAGCCTCCCAAACGCTGAGCTAGCTCTGACAATGCACGCACCAATCACATTGTCAATGTGTACATCCCTAGAAGGCATACTGCCAAGGTAAGTGAACTTATCCACAGTATTCAAAATCTCTCCACTTGTGATGGTTTCATGTATGGATGGTATGGTGCTGGCTGATGCAACACTTGTGTTTTCTTGGTGTTATTGTTAGGCCAAATTAGCCCAAGCAGCAGAAAATTGATTCATACTTTGTTACATCTCAATTTCAGAGGCTGAATTTAGTGCACAATCATCTTTGAACAAAAACATCATGCACCAACTCTCCCTCCACTTTAGTCTTGGCTTGTAGCCTTTTGTTTCAACAATCTGGCTAGCAGCTGTTGTGGGGGTGAAAGACCAACACAAGTCCAACAACAAGAAAGCTGCCAGCACGCTGCAAAAGCCCAGGTTCTTTTTACCTGCTTCACAAAGGAAAGCAACGTTAAGGGGTTGACAAGTTTACTTTAATTCGGCATACAAATATCATTCACTTAGTTCAGGGGAAAAACCCAGCACCCTGAACTTCAGAGCAAAATACAAACAAATTACAAACATCAACAGACAGATCCAATACAAGTCATAGTTACCAACATCTAGGTTCAGCCTGGGAGCTCAGAACAAGGGCTGGTCCAGAGTCATGCGCACCACCATGGCCGTGGGTAAGAGCACCAAAGAAGAGAAAGCCAACTCCTGGTTTTATATCTTTTTCAGTGTCAGGGGTGAGTCACACATGCGACTCACCCATGTGACCTAGAATCGTCACAAAGAGGCTACTTAAACCCAGGTTGTCTAAAAGCTTCTGCTGTCCCAGACATGTCACTCAAATTTATGTGTAGACTGGGCCCTCCCCTGAGGCAAGGAGGCACCAAGGACACCCAAATCTAATCAACGAAAGAAAGGCCAAACTCTTCAAGGGCACTTAGTTGAACTAAGTGCTGAGAGCCCATTTTGCTTACCAACACACCTTTTCACATTAAATAGGTTACCATCAGTTTGATAGCTGACCTTGATGCCATGTCTGTCCTCATTGATGGCCTTTGACAACAAGGCTGAAAGCATGAAAGCTAAAAAGCATGGGAGCAAGCAGACAGCCTTGTTTCACTCTACTAGTGACCAGTAGAGCATGAGAGCATTGTCTGTTATCTAGGACCCAGGCAAGCATGCTGTCATGAAAGTGACATACAATACTGTTGAACTTTCCCTGCCAACTAAATTTTGGCCTAACTTTCCATAAGTACTTATGATTGACAGATCAACATTGTGTACAGATCTCTGTTCTGCTTCTATCCTTTCTCCTGGAGTTGTGGGGCAGCAAACATCATGTTGGCCATTCTTAGCCCTTTCTGAAGCCACACTGGCTCTCCGGTAGATGACCATCTTCCAGGTGAAAGATCAGCTTATTAAGGAGGAGGACTGTAGTAAGAATCTCGCCACCAACAAATAAGAGAGAGCCCCCACTGTGATTGTCACAGGACAATCAATTTTCTCTGCTTTTATATAGAGAGACAGTAGAAGTGTCCTTTAACTCCTGGGGATAACTTTCTCTTGCCACGTGACCCAGAAAATTTCAGTCACCTTTGGTATGAACAATGGAACCCCCACCTTGCAAATCTAAGCTGGAATAGAATCAGCACCAAGTGCCTTGCCACACAAAAGGAGCCTAATGGTATTCACAACCTCTTCTCCAGTTGGAAGTTTGGCTAGAGAAGGACTGATTTCAACCTGAGGTAAATGGTCACTGGCTTCAGCATTGATTGATGATGGTCTGTTGGGAACACTATGGAAGTGTTCAGCCCATCTCCCAAGGATCATGTCCTTAATACTAATCAATGTGGCTCCATGAGCCCTGAGTACTTGAGATGCACCATAGGTCTTTGGCCCATAAATAGCCTTGGGGCATCATAAAAGTGCTTTGGATTCTTACTATCAGCATAAAAATGAATTTCATCTGCCTTCTTACTGAGCCAAGAATCCTGCATCTCTCTAAGCTTCACTTGCACTTTACTTTTGATGGAGTTGAATGCTGCCTTCTTAGAGATGGATAAACTATCCTGCTGGTAGACTCTGTGAAGTTCTCATTTTTCATGTAGCAGCTTCTGAATTTCCTCATCATTTTTGTCAAAACGTTTTTGATTTTGCCATTGTCCTGACCCAGATGCAATGTTCAGACCCAGAGCAAATGTAGTCCTGTACACAAAATCTCTGAAAGCTGCCCATTTCTTTTCTACTCCACTGTTGCCAATTGTGTGTTGGTTCAACTTTCCCTCCAAGTTAGCAACAAACTGTTCCCACTTGTACTCTACCCACACTGTACTCTAAACCTCTCCCCTTTTTTTGCTTTGTTAAAGGATATTAATCACTTTTGTGATTCTGATTCTTACTTAGTTCCAAATTGCTTTCTAGAATGGTTGGATCAGTTCACAGCTCCACCAACAATGTGTTAGTGTTCCAATTTTCCCACATCTTTTCCAACATTTGTCATTTTCTTGTTTTGTCATATTAGTCAATCTGATAGGTGTGAGGTGGTACCTCAGAGGTGTTTTAATTTGCATTTCTCTAATCAATAGTGATTTAGAGAATTTTTTTCATCTGAGTATAGATATCTTTAATTTCTTCATCTGAAAACTGCTCCTTTATATCCTTTCATCATTGGGGAATTGGAGAATGACTTGTATTCTTATAAATTTAACTCAGTTTCTCCATGTATTAGAGAAATGAAGCCTTTATCAGAAACACTGGCTATGCAAAATTATTTCCCAGCTTTCTGATTTCCTTCTAATCTTGGTTGCATTGGTTTTATTTGGGCAAAGACTCTTTAATTTAATGTAATCAAAATTATCCATTTTTTATTTCATAATGCTTTCTATCTCTTGTTTGGTCATAAATTCTTCTCTTCTCCATAGATCTGAAAGGTAAACTATTCCATGCTCTCTCAATTTGTTCATGGTATCACCCTTTATCTCTAAATCATGTAGTTATTTTGACCTTATCTTGGTATATGGTGTGAATGTGGGTCTATGCCTAGTTTCTGCCACACTGTTTACCAGTTTTCCCAGCAGTTTTTGCCAAGTAGTAACTTCTTATCCCAGAAGCTGGAGTCCTTGGGTTTATGAAACAGTAGATTACTATAGTCATTTACTATGTCTTGTGTCCCTAATGTCTTCCACTGATCCACCACTCTTATTTTTTAACTGGTACCAAATAATTTCGATGATTTGTACTTTATAATATAATTTTAGATCTGGTATAGCTAGGCCACCATCCTTTGCCTTTTTCCGCATTAATTCCCTTGATATTCTTGACTTTTTCTTCTTCCAAATGAATTTTCTTATTATATTTTCTGGCCCCATAAAACAGACTTTTTTTCAGTAATTTGATTGGCATGGCACTGAAGAAGTAAATTAACTTAGGTAGAATTGTCATTTTTATTATGTTAGCTCAGCCTACCTATGAGCAACTGATATTTTTCTATTTGGTTAAATCTGGCTTTATTTGTGTGAAAAGTGGTTTGTAATTGTGTTCATATAGTTCCTGAGTTTGTCTTGACAAGCAGATGTAACAGCAAGCAAAGTAGGATTTTTTGCTGGATTGAGTTCTAGCCAATCAGAGACTTGTATGTGATTTCTAGCCATCAGACATGTGCATGAGTTTTAGCCAATCAGATGCCAACTAGAACTGTATATAAAGAGAGCCGGTGGTGTGAGAGAGCAGATATCGAGAGCCAGTATTGAGAAGGTGAGCCAGCGTGGAGAAGAAGAGAATGAAAAGAAGAGACAAAGAAGAATGAGTTCTGAGCATTGAGTTGAGAGGAAACCTTTAAGTGCTGAGAAGGGACTATTAAGAGCTGGGAGGAGACCTCTGAGAGCAGAGAGGAGACCTCTGAGAGTGAAGAGAAGACCTTCGATGGCCAAGACTTGCTGAAGGAGCTTCTGAGCTATGAAAACAAATAGCTCTAGGGCAGAAACCTGCCCATGGGAAAGAGGCTTAGCTTAAGCCACTTTTGAGAGCTGTTAAAGTGAATTGAGCTGTTATCGCAGAGCCTCTGGACTTTGAAGTTGAATCGAGATGATGCTGGTAATGTGTTTTGTAGCCCTGTCAAGCTTTGTTTTCTCAGAAACAGAAGCTGCAGGCAGGAGCCCCTGGAACCTGCTGTCGGGCATGAGTGATATGAGACATGTATATTAGATGATATGTTTTGCTTAAAGATGTTGCTGTAAATGTTATACTTTAGTTTATTGCTGAATAAATAGAGTTCATTATACTATGTGATCATTATATTATATGTATTCACACATATATAAATTATTCACAGCTGCAGTCCTCAGGTGTGCTGCCGTGACTGGTGTTACAATAGACTCCCAAATATTTCATATTGTCTTAATTTATTTTAAATGGAATTTCTCTTTCTCTTTCTTGCTGCTGGGCTTTGTTGGTAATATATGAAATATAGAAATGCTAATTATTTGCGTGCTTTATTTTGTAACCTGTGACTTTGCTAAAGTTATTAATTATTTCAAGTAGTTTTTTAGTGGGTTCCTAGGATTTTCTAAGGATACTGTCATATCATTTGCAAAGAGTGATGGTTTTGTTTCCTCATTGCCTACTCTAATTCCTTCAATTTCTTTTTCTTCTCTTATTGCTAAAGCTAACATTTCTAAGACAATATGGAATAATAGTGGTGATAATGCGCATCCCTGTTTCACCCCTGATTTCACTGGGAAAACTTTCAGCTTATCATAATTACAGATAATGCTTGCTGATGGCTTTAGATAAATATTACTTATCATTTTATGGAAAGCTACATTTTTTCCTATGGTCTCTAGTGTTTTTTTTTCTTTTTTTTCCATTTTTTTTTTTATTTTTAGATTGCAACATACAGTTCTACATAGTTTTGGGTTCCAGATTTTCTTCCCTCCCTCCTCCCCCTCCCCAAGAAGGCATGGCGTCCCATATAACTTCCAGGTATAACTAGGCATTGAATTAATTTATAAATTTTCTCATGTCTCATGAGAAAGGCGAAACAGAACCAAAAAAAAAAAACCACAACCCAACAACAAATACAATAGAGAGAAGAAAAAAAAAAAGTGGAGGGGAAAAATGGCGAGAATGAAGTGTGCCTCGATTTGCATTCATATTTCGTAGTTCTTTCTCTGGATGT
>JAQQSZ010011443.1:0-12251 GCA_028646595.1 Phalanger gymnotis | reverse complement strand
CCCGCCTCAATGACCAGAGACCATTGGTTCCCCAGCTGGCCCCTCCTAAGTCACCAATCCACACCCACACAGGTTTCACACCTGACAGGGCCCTGGGCCTGGGGCTTAGCACTTAACAGCTGAAAGTACTTCCACTCAAAAGAAACAAAAGCCATGCTAATGAGACAATTTTGCTTAACAACACACACCTCTACTTTCCTGGTCTCCCAGCTTCCTCTCTTTGAGTCCTCCCTTTCCTTCATTTAGCACAGGTACTAAGTCTCACTGTTTCTAACATCTGTCTCCTTCTCTATTCCCAACTTTAACCATCCTAGTTTAGACTCTATAGTTTGTTTTTGCTTATACCATTTAAATCCCTCTTAATCCTAATGGCATTCCTCCGTTAATTATATCCTGTTAAGATTATCTTATATGTATCTTGTTAGAATGTATGTGTACATATTTGTTTGCTTGTTGTCTCCCCAATTAAGCTGTGAGCTCCTCAAGGTCAGGAACTATCTTTTGATTTCCTTTGAATCCCCAGTACTTACTTAATAAATACTGTAGGCATACAGTAGTAGGCATTTAATAAATACCCACTGACTAACGGCTCTCACTACTATTCTTCTTGATCAGGCTGCTTGCCCTTCTTGTTGTTGTTCAGTCATAGCACACCAGGTCCTTCTATCCTCCACCATCACTTGAAGTCTGTCCAAGTTCATGTTCATTGTTTCCATGATACTATCTATCCATCTTAACTGCCTTTTCCTTTTGCCTTCAAGCTTTCCCAACATCAGGGTCTTTTCTAGTGAGTCCCATCTTCTCATTATGTGGCCCGAGTATTTAAGCTTCAGCTTCAGTATTTGACCTTCCAATGAATAGCCTGAATTAATGTCTTTACATATTGATGGATTTGACCTCCTTGTTATCCAAGAGACTCACAAAAGTCTTTTCCAGCACTCCAATTCAAAAGCATCAATTCTACTGCACTCAGCTTTTCTTAAAGTCCAACTCTCACAGCCATACATTGCTGTGTACATACATAGAAAAACCATAGCTTTAACTATATAGACCTCTGCTGGCAAGGTGATGTCTTTGCTTTTTAGTATGTTGTCCAGATTTGCCGTAGCTTTCCTTCAAGCATCTTTTAATTTCATGACTGCAGTTGCCCTCTGCAGTGATCTTTTGAACCCAAGAGCATAACATCTGACACTGCTTCCATTTCTTCTCCCTCTGTATACCAGGAAAGTTGACATTTCTTCCAGCAGCATTAATTCTAGCTTTTGATTCATCTGCCTGGCATTTCTCATGATGTACTCTGCATACAAGTTAAATAAATAAGGTGACAATATACAGGCTTGTACTTTTTCCAATCTTTAACCAATTAGTTGTTCTATGTTCAGTTCTAACTGTTGTTTCTTGGCCTGCATACAGGGTCCTTAGGAGAGATGTAAGATAATCTGGTACTGCCATCTCTTTGAGGGTTTGCCATATTTTGTTGTGATTCACACAGTCAAAGGCTTTAAAGCAGCCAATGAAGCAGAAGTAGATGTTTTTCTGGAGCTCCTTTGTATTCTCCAGGATCCAGCAAATGTTGGCAATTTGGTCTCTAGTTCTTCTGCCTCTTCAAAAACCAGCTCTGGTAATTCTCAGTTCACATATTGCTGAAGCCTAGCTTGCAAAATCTTTTTTAAGTTTATATACTAGGTTTTATTTGCATTATTAACATGTTTTCCACAAGCTCCTTAAGTCTAGTCGATAAAACAATCAAACTGAGATCTCTAGCATTTGCTCATAACTGAGATATAAATGTTTATGTTGAAGATAACTGAGGTGTAAATGGTCATGTTGAAAATTTAACAATCGGTTCTCACTAGCCCACATTCCCAACCACGATAGTGCCCTTTTTCCACTCTCTGAACCCATGATGTCATTGGCCCTCTTCACAAACAAAGACCCACCGCCAACAACCACCATATCAGAGCAAAAGGAAGCATCCATCTGGGCAGAATTTGGAGGTGGAAAAATACAATTTCAGAGTCATCTGTACTGTAAGAAGACTGACTTAGGAGTCAGGTGGTCTGGGATCTGGTAGTAGCTGGGCTACTGACTAGCTAGGTCACCTATGACAACTCTCTTGATTCCATATAAAAGGGGTATAGGGGATAGATGAACTCTTGGTTCCCTTACAGTACTACTACAATTAGCAATACAATGCCACCAAAGCAATTTTGGGAAGCAGACCTAACTAGCAGAAGCTAACAAGGGCCTAGAAAGGTGCTGGAGAGAGAAACATTGTGAATTAAGTTATCGCTCAGAGAACACTCAAGGATCCAATTGTCCCTATTCAAAGCACCAGCAATTAAACTTCACCCAAGATTTATTAAGTGCCTCCTCTATGCAGAGCACCTTTCTAGGTGCTGGGGAAGATAGGAAGGTTAAATAAGGAATGCTACCTGGCTTCTGTGGAACTCAAGAATTTCTAAAAGAGGAAATAGGCAAGTGCCGATTAATCAACCACCACTACTCACCCCATTCCCAAATCTGGGAGGAACAAGCATCTTTGCACTTATAAGGAAATGGCTTATAGAAGACAGGTGGGAATAAGGAATTCAGGTTTGTTTTGGACTTGTCATGGCCACACTTAGAACTTTAGGGAACTTTTTCAAACTGCAAGACTTAGTTTCTGCAAAATGTGTATAGGAAAAATTCTGCCTGTCCCAAGTCATGATGAAGAATTTGAGAATGATACAAACTACACCAAGAACCTTAAAAATGCGAAATGCCTCCTCACACCAATGTTGATTTGGGAACAGGTCTAAAACCTGTCTCATATGCTAACAGGGTCATATAAGACCTTTTAATACGGAGTGCTTACATTTTGAGGGATTAGATACCTGTAATGTGAAGGCTGTTGTAATAAGGTATCATTTGTTCTTAAGTAATCCCCACTGCTGGACCAGAGTGACTCACCTAAAACCGATTCCCAAGTTAATGCCTACTAAAGTAGAAAAGGTGATTTTCCCTGGGAAAACTGATGAAGGCCTTCCAGGAAGGATGATGCTGTTAAGTACAGTTCCTAGTAGAGAAACTGAACATACAAGAGTGGGAAATAAATAGAAGAAGAGTATGAGGAGGACATTCCTTCCAATCACTTTAAAGTGTGACTCAGGGTTAAGGGGAAGGAAGTTCTCCCCCTTGACTAACAATAGAGCTTTAATGATGGAACACTTGGGGAGAATGCATCTAAAACAAGCTAGGACATGTAAAGGGACCAAGTTAACTCATGATATTTGACATTAACAAGTTAATTGTCCTCATTCATCACTGAGAGACCTGCCCTGGCAGTTATCACAGAAATGTGGCTAGGTAAGAAGCCTGAAACATCTGCAGGGGAGGGAAACTCAGTCTTGGGAACTCAGAGGTAGATATCTGCAGAACCTACAGCTAAGTTTCATCACAATGGAAGAGGGAGGGGAGGATTCTTCATCTTCAGTTCAAAACATGCTACCAGTCTGAGGTCTGTAATCTGTAGTTACAATTTCTTTTACAAAAGCTCCACTGCAGCTAGGAGAGACCCTGAGGAGCTGCATTCAACTAGTAAGTGAAGTGATGGTGGGGAAGAAATTGGCCTAGCATGATAAACAGTGGATAGACCTTAAATTAAAGAAGAATGGCCTGTAATTCTTGCTCACAATGCCTATGAACCGTGTGACCCTGGCCAAGTGATAACTTCTTTCAGATGCAGTCTTCTCATCCGTAAAATAGAGATAACAATGCTGTATCACTTACTTCTAGGGCAATTGTAAAGATTAAAGGACATCATGTACTGAAAGCTAGTGGTAAAACTATAAGGCACTATATACAACTGTTATGTTATTATTATTGTTAATTAAAATCAAGAGATATTAAACCAAAAAAAGTCCAATATGGCATGGGAAATAACTCAGATTAAGAGTTAACTCATACTCATTAGGCATGTACTTGCGAATGTTTTGTAAGAGCAAGACTTCGACCATGAATGACCAAGTGGGGCTTGGCCTGGGACTTATTGTTGATCGATCAATAAGAGCCAGAGTGAATTGGGTTTAAGGAATGGCCAAGTTCCACTTGGTCACTGTTTGGGCCCAGATTGGCTCAGAGTGAATGTAAATAGCAATTGTTTCAGTTTTGGCCAGAAACTCTGAGGGTCCTCCTCTTCTAGATTTTTTTTTTCTTTGACTAGGTAAAAGAGGTCATTTTTTGTTTCATTTCTTACCTAGCCTTAATCATTCAATGAGCATCGCCTCAGTCAAACTGAGACTTGTTTAAGACCTTAGCTTAAAAAGGCCAAGGTTTCCCACTGCATCCAGGGGCCATTTCCAGTTGTCCTGATTTGTATCTTGCTACTGGAACCAGATGGCTCCTGAGAAGAGAGTGAGGCTGGTGGACTTTGCACAGCCCTCCCTCACTTAAATCCAATTCATTTGCATGTCATGGCATCACCTCCCTGATGTCATGGTCCTCTTCAAGAAAAAAGGGCAAACGACCTATTTATGTATATTTTTCCCTCCTGTTAAACCCTGAAGGCAAGGACTGTTTTCACTTCTGTCTTTGTGTACTCAATGCTTAGCATAATGCCTGGTACATAGCAGACACTTAATAAATTCTGATTGATAATAATAAATAGCACTCGAAAAATTACTACCAGTTCTAAATGCTAACACAGCAGGACTTTCCAATGTACCCCGCCAAAATAATGAAAAATAATATTTTTGATATTAACCTTGCCTTGATATTGTTAGGAAAATATCTTCTACAATCCAACTATTTTTACCATCTTTTCAGACTCATTTCCAATTTTATCCTATAACACTCTAATTTATTCCTGCCCCCACTGATCTTTCACTTTACTGGGTCAAGAACAACCTGAAGAAGTTTCTGTAGTTAGCAGAGGGCTGCAGGCTTCTGTGGCCTTAAGTTTCTTCACACTGCTTACGTGCCTTCTTTACTCTAGGAAAAGTAACCATGAAGTAGAAGCCATTCAGTGCTGGAGTCAATCCAGAAGAAGACATAAATTATTTGCCATTTTAAATTGTGTGGCACTTCCTATCAAGGATCAGCCAACTAAAGCAGGATCCTGATGTGCAATGTTTGGCCTGATCTCACTCACACTGAGAGACACAAAGTTGCCTCAATAATTCAGAGCTAGACCTCAAAGTGAGATAAGAAACTGACCCATTCCATCCCATTAATGAGACAATGTCAGCAGCTTCAGCAGACTGACAGCAGACCACGCATGTACCTTAGGTTTTTCACACCCCAACCGTTTTTCCTACTCTCCACCCTGACTGCATCCATCACCCGGAGCCTATCCAGACTGTGCCCTGACTCTACTGTACTCCCTATGGAGGCTGCTTCACACTTTCTCTTCTCTGCTCCAGCCATCTATGCTGCCCTTCCCTACCCCGTCCTGTCATCATCCATGGTCTCTCCTCCCCAGCTCATCTTGGAGCCTGAGGCTCTTCCCCTTGCAAGTGCCAAATGCTCTATTTGCGTCTTTGATCCTCTCTCATCTTTTTTTCAGTTTGCTTCTTGGATCATCCACTCTCCCTCATTTTCCAACTCCTATCATTCTTTTAAATAACCATCCTTCTTTCTTTCTTCCTTTTCATGGCCAAACTCCTAAAAAAAAAACTGCCCACATTTGTTGCCTCCCCATCTTTACATTTTACTCCTTGACTGCAATCCAGCTTCTAGCTTCATTTTTCAACTGAAGCTCTCTTCAAGGTTTCTACAGATCTCTTAATAGTCAAATTAGAAAGCAGAGCCCTTACCCCTCTCAACTTTTCTGCAGCATTTGACACTGTTAACTATTCCCCTTCTGATTACTTACTTAAGCTCCCAAGTAGCCTTTCTCCCACAACCCATCTGGCTTCTCCTTCTTAGTCTCCTAAGACTGACTACCTTGGACTTGGGGTGGGGAACTTACAGCCTTTTATTAAGGGGATTTCTTTTGTGAAGTTTGGATTCTGCCAAAGAGCCACACTTGAGGACCTAGAGGGTCACATGTGGTCTCGAGGCCACAGGTTCCCCACCCCTGCCTGGGATCCTTCTTTGCTCTTTCCACATGACCTCACTGGCTCCACTGGGCTCAACTCCCAGAGCAAGACATCCAGGCTGGGTCTGAATTCCAGTCTTGTACCACCAACTGTCTTGTACAATTCCAAATAGATGTCCTGGAGGAATCTCAAACTCAACATGTCCAAAACAAAATTCACTGTATTTACCTCAAACCCTCCCTCCTGCCTTATTTCCTATTTCTGTTGAGAGAACTACCAACCTTCCAGTCTCTCAGGCTGATACCTTAGTCATTTTCAACTCTTACCTCTTCCTCATACCCATCCACGCAGTTGCCAAACTGGTATCTTAAAAGCATAGGACTCACTATTTTACTACCTCTAGAAATTCATGTGATTTCCTCTTATCTCAAGGCTAGCTAAGCAAAAGAATGCTAGTCAATAAGCACTTATTTAGCTCCTGTTATGTGGCAGGTACCATCCTACACGCTGGCAACACATAATCTCTGCCCTCAAGGAGCTCACAATCTAATGGGAGAGACATATGGAAACAAACATGGTAACTGTCTTTTCCTACCTGGATTTTCCAGCAGGTTCTCCAAAGGTTTGAGCACAGGCTTCAGATCTTCCTAAGCACTCTAGCAAGACCTAGATCTGGCTATCTCAACTCTTATAAATAGTCACTACATCTCACAAATGGAAGACTCTACTCTTCAAGATCACTGTCTCCTCTTCTAGACCTGAGGAATCCCAAGTTTAGATTATAAACTCATTAGTTAAATCTTCAGCTGTTTTTGTCTATGTATGTATGTGTTTTTTAAAATTTTATATATTTGATCTGCCTATACATGCTGTGGTAAAGGCACATGAGTCCATATACCCATCAAATAGAAACCACACTATTTTAAATGCTTTAAAAGGAAGGTTTTTTTTTTTTAAAAAAAAGCACTGTTTGGGATTCTAAAGATTATTCACCTCAGACCTGAACACCAAAGGATGAATGGACTCTTCAACCGCTCAGAACTGCATGAGAGTCACATTAGGGGAGAGGACTTAGACAAGGGTGAGATAACAGTACTGAAGTTTTAGATGAATATTTAGCATTTAGGAGGAACTATGTAATATATATGCATATACCATACTGTGCACACACACAACACCCTAAATAACTTAAAACCAATTAAATGACAGCTAGAGACAGAATGAGTAAACTAGTTGACACGGAATTAGAACTTCTGGTGTGGGGGAAAGCAAATAGTTAAAGCACCCTGGCCCTGAAGTCTGAAGAGGACTGCTTTAAAGCCTGCTTCAGTTACTAGCTACATAACCTTGAGAAAGTCATTTAATTCCCAGAATCTCAGTTTCCCCATCTGCAAAATAGGGGAAATGCTCTCTACCTCACAGATTTGTTGTGGGAATCAAATGAGATGTCTATAAAGTGCCAAATGTTAGACATTACGTGGAAAATGACAATTTGCTTTTGAAAACCATCACAACAGCTACAGATAAGAATGACTTTGTCTCTTTGCCAATGTTTACATCTTCAATTTCTCTTGTCTTATTGTTAGAATTTCTATAACTATGTCAAATAACAATAGGGAAAGGAGCAGTTTGCTTTACTCCTATATTTGAGAAAGCTTCTAGGGTTTCCCCAATGCAAATGATACTGGCTTTTGGTTTTAGATATATATTTTATCATTCCAAAAATGACCCTTATATGCCCATGATTTTTAAACTTCTAGCATAGACATGAGTTAAAAAACAATTGTGTGATTTTAGCTGTTTTAATTTTAACACGACTAATTATATTAATTGTTTTCCTAATATTGAACCATCCTTGCATACTTGAGATAATTCCAACTTGACTGTTGCTAAAATCTTTTTTGCTAGGATTTTATTTAAAAGTTTTGCATTTATATACTTAAGTGATAGTGCTCTATAATTAATTTTGCTTTAAACTTCTGGATTTAGGTAGGAGCCTGGTAAAATGATAAGCTGGAGAGAATGCATAGAGGCCAGCCAGGATGGTGAAGGGCCTTGAGTTCATGACATATAAGGAACTGGGAATATTTAGTTTAGAGAAAAGATGATGCAAGGGGGACAGGATTGCTGTTTTCTAGTAATTACAGGACTATCATGTGGAGAAGAGATTGGACTAGTTGTGTTTGGACCAGGGGTGGGGAACCTGCAACCTCAAGGCCACATGTGGTCTTCTAGGTCCTCAAGTGCGGCTCTTTGACTGAACCCAAACTTCACAGAACAAATCCCCTTAATAAAATAAAATGAGAAGCAAGTGAGGGAAGGAGTTTGTTGCTAAAACTGTAAAACTTGGTCTTGGTCAAAAGGCCACACCCAAGGACCTGGAAGGTGACATGTGGCCTCAAGGCCATAGGTTCCCCACCCTGGTCACTTTGGCCTGTCCAAGAGTGGAATGCTTGTCTGTAGAGGTGGTAAAATGCCCTTCCTTGGAGGTCTTTAAGCAGAGATTAGATGACCACCTGCCAGGTATGTTATAGCAGAGATTCCTTTGTATATAGGTTGGACTAGATGGCCACTGTGGTCCCTACCATTTCTCAAAATCAGTGCTTGTTTTCTTTTTCAGCTTTTGAGAATAATTTGCATGACATAGGTATTGGTTTCTCTTTAAACATTTTATAGAATTCATTCAAATACCCATCATGACCAGGGAACATTTGCTTAAAACAGTAAGCACTGAATTGGAAACCATAGCTTGTGAGATTTGGAGAAAATGACAGAATTGCTAAGGTAGGCCTTAGAAATGATCTAATTCAGCTCTCATTTTGCACAGGAAGAAACTGAAACCCAGATATGAAAAGGGATTTGCCCAAGGTCACACAATTAAAAAAGCAGAACCAAGGCTAGAACTATAAAGGATAAGCTATAGTTTGTGTGTGGCCCTGGAAAGTAGTGTATTTTTAACAGCTGGCAGCGACCTTCAGGCTACTGAGTGACCCAACAATGCCACTGATAGCAACAAGCTCTGCTGACCCTCATGTTTACTGACTTCATTGTCTGGTAAATGATTCCTGGACTTCCCTTTTGGCAACCTTGCATCCCAATTCTCTCCAACTGATCTCTTTTGAGGAAATCCTCAGTCTGACTCATACAACACTGCACTGGCTCTATCAACCAGCCACTGTTACTGAGTTAGAGATTAGTCTCAGCTCATCACAAGAACCCAGGGTTTATGACTCCTGGTGGAGTACTCCATGTTGCACTTGAGCTCAGAGGGTTCAGATTTTTCACTACAAAATACAGAGTTTAGGAAATGGGAAACAAGTGAGGGAAGGGGTTTGTTTGTTGCTAAATATATCACTAAAGTAGATGAGTTTGAAACCATTCTTCTAATAGACTAAATGCAGAGTTTTTTCCCCTCATAAAAAATTGTTTCCTACCTGAGTGAGGACATCCAACTGGCCCACAATATGCTCCAGGGTGTTGGTAATGGTTGGGGGAAGGGTGACTACATCTGCCTGTGGGCTCCTGATAGAATCCTGAGCTTTCACTCTGAGGGAAGTCTCTGAGAAATCCATTTCTGGCTGTTAAAAAAAAGAAAAAGTCATTCCTTATTCAATACTACCATAAACTGGATGAGGTAAATCTCTATTTCAAATAATTCAAGAGAAACCAAGCGAAAAACACAAATATAAAAATGTCAGAAAATGGAAATTCAACATTCCCTCATTATGTCAAATTCTCCACACCCCATAAATCTTCATTCCTAAAACGAAGGAAGTATGATCTTCCAATGTGGAAAAAAATCAAAGAAGCCTGCAGCTAGGAGAGAACCCAAGAGGTCATATAACAAACTATCAACAGATTGATACTCGCCTTTATGTTTGTTAGATGACAACCAATTCCTCAAAGGAGAAATTTCAACTGGTTAGAGTGCTTCCCAGTCTCTAATAAAGAAGCTCTCCCCTCAAGTCCTTTTGGATATCTGGTATCAACATTTGGTCACCAGCCTCTGCTTATTAAGTTGCCCCTTAGCTTTTTTTTCTATTTCCCTCTTCTCACAGTATGTTGGCAATCAAAATGGGCTCTGAGCACTTAGTTCAACTAAGTGCCCTTGAAGAGTTTGGCCTTTATTTCCTTGATCAAATTAGGAGTCCCTGACAACCTCCTTGCCTCAAGGGAAAGCCTAGTTTACATGGGTTTGAGTGACATGTTTGTGACATCAGAGGCTTTTAGACCACATGGGTTTAAGTCCCATCTTTGTGACGATTTTAGGTCACATGGGTGAGTTGCATGTGTGACTCACCCTCGACCCTGAAAAAGATATAAAACCAGGGGTTGGCTTTCTCTTTTTCGGAGCTCTGACCCACAAGCAGTGATGGTGCGCGTGACTCTGGGCTAGCCCTTGTTACAAGCTCCTGGGCTGATGTTGGTAACTATGAATTGTATGAGGCCTGTCTGTCGATATGGTAATTTGCTTGTATTTACTCTGAAGTTCAGGGTGCTGGCTTTTTCCCCTGAACTAAGTGAATGGTATTTGTATGCTGGATTAAAGTAAGCTTGTTAACCCCTTAATGTTGTTTTCCTTAGTAAAGCAGATCAAAAGAACGTGGGCTTTTGCAGTTCTATGGGCTGGTTGTTTGTTGACTTTATACCCCGCAGCTACTAGCCAGGCTGTTGCAACACACAGATATGATCCTCTTGTCACCACTTCAGAGGGTCTCCTATGAATCTTCTCCAATCCTTTAATAGCTGTGGGGTCCAGAAATAAACAAAGTATCCTAGGAGGAGCTTAAGCTTTCCTGGACTTGTGGTTTCCCCTCTTTCATTGAAAACAATGATGTCTCTGTATTGTCACATCAAGCCAGAGTATAAAGAGTCAGGATCACCAGGGGAGTCTTATTTCAATTGTAACTTTTGGGACCTTCTCATGGCAACATGAGAAAATTCTTATTTTTTTGATGACATTTTGGTCTCTAAAATATACTAACATGGTTATTTCATAATGGGTACTTGTTCATAAGGGTGATAAATATGGCCTTTAGGGAGCATAGAGGCAAAGGCACTCCCAGTTTTATGAAGTATTGTACATATTAACAGTTGGATATCATTTGCGTTGTAGCAGGGCTCTCCTGAGCCAAATGATGATGATGATGATGAAGATAACTCACGTTTACATAAAGTTTTAGAGTTTGCAAAACACTTTACTTACTTTCATTTCAGTTTCACAACAATCCTGTGAATTAGGAACTCTTAAGTTTTATCCTCATTTTACAGAGGAGGATGTTGAGGTTCAGAGTTGCCCATCAACACAAAGCTAAGAAATAGCAGAGGCAGAGTTTTCCTAACTCTAAGTCCACTGCACTATCCATTACACAAGTAACCACATTCCTATGTTCCCTTCTGGCTAAGCAGTCAGCATCTGAGGCAGAAGAAAGGAAGACTTCCTTCTCCCCAGGGAGTCAGCAGTGGCCAAGGCCAAGAAGGAGATGTAGTCATTCCAGCTTCCTAAATTTTTCCTTCCTGTACAAGAGGTTCCTGGGCTAGCCCTTCAGAAGTTTTATTTAATTCACAATGTTACGGAAATACTGCTTGTATTCAGAATACTAATTTGTATAGAAAAAATGCACTGCATTCCAGACATTCAAAATCCAAACAAACTTTTGGAACACAACTAGTATATACATTATTCAAACCCATCCCTAAGTCTTACCTCAGATAACAAACCATGGTGTTTGCCAGCTACCTGAAGGCAACTGATTCTGTGCCCGCTTAATTAAATTTGCTCCCAGCAGTGAAGCCAAGATGAAAGAGCAACAGGAAGAAGTACATCAAACTCTCCCTACCCTCCAGCCTGGCCTCCCCACCCCACAACATTTCAAACAGATCTAGAAAATGCACCAGACCAAATCTTCTTCTGGAGATACAACAAGTCATTCTTCCAGGCCAGGTTAGCACAAGGAGACAGGCAGTTCTGCTAATAGGGTCTGGCCACAAACCTGCTGCCTAAGTCATTCTAGCACAGGGAGACACTATGCACCAGGGCAAGAAGAGGTCCCAAATCCAGCATAAAGATCCCAAAACTTGTATAGGGAACAGGAACAGGTCCCTGTAGTAGGAAGGCCGAATTTATGATCTCAAATATAATCATGTATATGTTTGAATGGTCCGAAATCGCAAGGTATGAGAGATTCTCTAAGGAGAAAACAACAAGAAATTTATTTAGGCCCCACCGCA
>JAQQSZ010011442.1:0-12251 GCA_028646595.1 Phalanger gymnotis | reverse complement strand
TTTGGGGAAGCACAATCAGGGTAAAGGCTGAAAGGATCCCTTTATTACTTAAAAAAAATACATGCACACCCAGACAATTTTGGGAATGAAGGACATTCCACCACCTCACATTTCCCAGGCTAAATGCCCAGTAGGAAAATAGCTTTTTGGGGAAATTCCCTTGATGGCAGACACCCAATCCAATCCTGCCACAGGCAAAGACAATGGGCAAATGATTCCCATGGGACAAGACTAGGAAAGGAAGAAACCTAGAAGGAATTCTCCTTCCTGCACTTTTGTAAAACCGCAGGCACAAAGATCCTCTTGGGAATTTCCTTCAACAGGCCAAGAGCCAGGACTTGAAAACTAGAAAGCCCTGTTTAAAAGGCATCCTTAAAGAAATGTTTCAGTCTAACTTGGATGTTCCGATTTTAGAGGAAAGGGGAGGTGGGAAGAGAAGGATGGAAAGCAAGAATCAAAGGGCCAGAAAGACCACAGACAGATAGATAGAAAGACAGACAAAAAAAGTCTCCTGAGAACTCTTTGCTGGTAATAAAGAGTTTGTATATGGAGCAAGGAGCCAGTTTGTGAATGCTCAGCTAACTGAGCAGAGCTTTGCTGGGGTAGAGAATTACCGCTGGGAGCTTTGGGCTCTTTAGGAAAACTGCATTTCCAGGTTATATTAGGCTTAGTACTTTCTGACTGTTTCTATTTGCTTTTAATTTAGAGGTAAGCTCCCTTTGGAAATTGATATACTTGGGTGCAAGATTTACTCACTGGAGCTAGTTACTTCTAACTAACTACCTGGCATTGTTTTGACAACCTTCTCCTCACCATGAGATAAGGAGAAGTGGTGAAGCTTTGGGGGATTTAAATGGGAAAAGGATCACCCACGGGTCCACTGTTTGAGTTCCAAGAATTTCCCATGAGTCAGTCATAGCCCTATTAAGAGGAAATCTCTTAGCCTTAGTCTCCAGAATGGTTTGTGGCTCCCCAGTGGGAATGGTTCTCTGGAGGAAAGATGTAGGGGGAGAGGGAATGAGGGAGTGTGAAACACTGCTGCTTTTAGAAGAAAAACGAATCTATTTTAATCCTTCTGCCAACATGATGCTCAGTTTGGTTTCATCTGCTACTGGGAGAGAAGATATTCATGTATCTATTGCAAAATAGCCTAACAGCAAAAGGAGGGTGACAGCAGAGAGATGAAGAGAGCGCTTGATTGCTGATGGGAGCTGAAATCAGCAAGAAGGTCTGCTTGGCCTCTTCACTTAATGGATAACAGAAATCATCTATTCCATTTTCAGTCTCTTGAGGCTGATGCTGGGTAATGCCCTCTGACTTTCAAGAATTAGTTCACTCCTTGCTTCTGACTCCACAAGTACCCTCTGAACCAGCTAAGATTTTTATTTTTTATTATTTTTTTTTGAACTGGGAGCCAAGTAGCTTCCTAAGCTGTCTTCCAACCAGTACACGAGGTAATGGATTCCACAATGAATGACAAATTAGAACATTTGATAAATATACTTTATTTTCCTTCTTATTATCTGAAAGAGATTAAGATATTTCTGTGAGGGTGGGCATCTTTTAACTCTTACTGAATATGGACAGGTAAAAGTTAAATGATTGCTATAGATAAAAACAAAAATTGATAACTAAACAACTATGGAAAATTTGAGACAATGATGAGGGATCATAGCTTTAGAGTTGTTAAAGAGCTCAACTCTCTTGCTTTATAGTTGAGTTTACAGAGGCCTGGAGAGATTAAATGATTTGTCTGACATAAATGGCAATGCTAGGATTTGAACCCAGGTCTTCCAGTTTCCAGGCCAGTCCTTTTTATTTTTTTTTTGCATTGTGCCACACTTCTTCAAGAAGGACTTACTTAATCAAAAAAATTTAGTTGCTAGATTATGCACTAAGAATCCATGATACATAACCTCCTTTGGCCTCTCATTGCTACTTAACAATCCTTTTTCTCCATCTTTATTGACTTCATAGAAAATATTTATTTTCTCTCCCTCCTGTCTTTTCCCTATTGAGAAAAGAAAAAAAGAAAAAAAAACCCTCTATCTATACATAGTTTGTTCTCAGTGAATGTTCAAAAAGTTTTTCTTCCCTCCTGTCATCCTACCCTAACATAGAGTCATTCCCAATCCTTTCAATATTTCATCCATCCAAGTGTCCTAGGTGACATAGTATATACAGTATCTACATATACAGTATATACATCACTCTACCTTGAGTGATGAATACCTGAATTTAAATCCAGTTTCAGACACTTTGATTCTTGGCAAGTCATTTAACCACCACCTCTCTCAGCTTTCTCATTTGTAAAATGAGGATAATAATAGCACACACCTTCTAGGCTTATAAGGCTAAAGCAATATAATGTTTGTATAGCAATTTACAAGCCCTAAAGCATTATATAAATTAAGTTTTATCATTATTATTATTAATTACTAGCTATATGACTATGGGGAAGTTACAATCTCAATGAGTCTTAATTGATTCTTCTGTAAAATGGGTACAAGGATATTTGCACTACCTTCGTAATGGGGCCATTGTGAGGAAACAGTTTTGTAATCCTTAAAACATGAGAGGAATGATTTTTGTGAGCCTTCTGATACCCTGGGAAGACTGAGGCCACACAAAAACTCTCTCAGCTCCTCCCTTTTGTTACTCTTACTCAGACATTCTTAGGGTTATCTTCTCTATCTTCCTTCCTTTGTGTAACAGATGTCAGGATATATCTACCTTTGACTAAGGCATTGGCCTCTCTACCTATGATTTTCATCCTGTTCTCAAGTAGTTTTGCCACGACTGCTCCAGAAAATATAACCTATCTTTCAAGCATCTTCATTTACTTCTCCATGGCTCACTTCCATTCATCTATAAGCATGTACATGTTTTCCTGATCTAAAGAGGAAAAAAAAAATCTACATTTTAACCCTCTATTTGTCTCATCTTTCTTTTTCCCATTTTGAGCTGAACTTCTTCAGAAAAAAAAAAAGTTTTCTAGATTTCTTTGTCGTTTCTACTTTCTCAAACTTTCAACTCTGGGCTTCTCTGCCCTCCATTCTATTTAAGCTGCTGTAAGGTAGTTGATAACCTAAACTCCAAATTCAATGATTTTTTTTCCCATCTACATCTTTCTTGATCTTTCTCTAGCTTTTAAAACTGTTGACCTACTATACACATTTTTTCCTTGGATTTAGGGGAAGCACAATTCTTTTATTCATTCTGTTTTAGGGAAGTACTCCCTTCATTTTCCCCTTTCTCTAATACTCATTCCTCTTTGTGAACCTTTAATGTGGATCATCCTGTCTTCCCTGAGGACTGGCTCTCTGTCTCTGTCTCTTGCTCTCTCTGTCTTTGTGTGTCTCTCTGTCTCTCTCTCTCTCTGTCTGTTTCTCTGTCTCTCTGTCTCTCTCTCTCTCTCTCTCTCTCTGTTTCTCTGTCTCTGTCTGTCTCTCTGTCTCTCTCTGTCTCTCTCTGTCTCTCTCTCTCTGTTTCTCTGTCTCTCTGTGTCTCTCTCTCTCTCCCCCTCACCCCCACTCTGTCTCGATCTCCTCTTTTCTCTGTCTCTCTCACCCAATGGCTTCAACTACCATCTTTATGCAGATGATTAAAAAAATCTATACCTCCAGGCTGGAATTTTTTTCTGAGCTCCACACTCGTACCTTGTATTTTCTACCCAAAACGTTCACCTAATTGTTCCCCTGGCATCTGAAATTCAACTTATCCCCAAACCAAGATCATTATCTCCATGTCTAAACCCATCCCTCCTTATTCCATTGTTTCTGTCTGTTATACCACTGTTTGCTTTGTTTTATCATGTCTGCAACCTCTCATCTCATCAGATTAGTTACTAAGTGCCACTGATTTCAACTCCACAGCATCTCTCCTAGCCTCTCTTTTCTCTATTTCCATTTCCAGCACCTTATCACAATCAATATTATTGCAATAGCTTCCTTTTGTCTTTCTATCTCCACCTGTTCCCCTCCAATTTATCATATAGACAATTACCAGACTATTTTTATAGTCATTTGACTCCTTCCACTAGATGGCACCATCCCCACCTTTCTAACTCTTGCTTATAGCTCCCCTCCATGTGCTCTATTGTCAACTCAAATCATACTCTTCTCCGGATCCCACCTCCTCTGAATATTAACTGCATTCTAATACTGTTGTGGCTTTTCTTGTACTCTTTTCTCTGCCTAAAATGTTACCCCTCACACTTAGGAATTCCTACTCAGTTTCTAATGATCTAAAAAGCTGTTTCCTCCTGGAATTCTCTCTGCATTCCTCTAATGTTTTATCATGCAAAGTTCTACACTATGATTATCTTTGTTTTAGCCTTTTCTTCCCATTAGATTATAAACTCCATGAAGGCAAGGGTTTTCTTATTCAAACTTTATATCTCTTCTCTATACCCAGTGTGTGTTTATTAAATATTTGTTTGCACTACACAGGTTCTGAAGTTATCCTTCCTTATTGCACTATAAAAACCAAATATTTAGGATAACATGGACATCTTTCACTTCAATATAAAATTGAATTATCTTTTTAAAAAATTAAGCACATGCAATCTTCTAGCTTTGCATTCTGTGAGCTTTCTGCTCAAGTTGGATATTTTTCTTCTTTCGGCAGACATCTGTGAATTACTGCAGAAGCTAGAAATGGCACAAAGGTAACAGCTCTTGTAGTGACAAGAGTTTGAAGAGCAACAGCTAAAATTAGAAGTGAACTACTAGCATCTACCAAAATACAGTATGATGAAGACATGAATTTTCCAAAATATGTTGTTTTCAAGCATTCATGTAGCTTTTAAAGTACAACTAAGACGCTACAATTTTGTCATTGAGAATCACAGTTGGAACTATCACTATCGTCATCATCATCATCATCATCATCATCATCTCATCTCATCATCATCATCATCATTATATTTAGTACTTTTATAGCACTTTAAGGTTTACTTAGTAAGGTGAAACTTTACATATGTTACCTCACAACAACTTGTGAAATGGGAGCTATTATGATTATTCCCATTTTACAGATGAGGAAATTGAGGTCCAGAGTGGTTAAATGACTTGCCCACCATCACACAGCTGGCAAGTAATTGAGACTGGCTTTCAACTCAGCTTATCCTGACCCCAGGTTTAGTGGTCAATCTACTATGCCACCTAGCTGTAAGACAGAAAGAGCCTTTGAAATATAGACAGATAGATAAATAGATAGATATAGATATAGATATAGATAGGGCATAGCCCCTGTGGTAGGACACAGTGAGAATAAGAAAGAACACCAAAGGATTCTAAGAGTTACACTATCCCATCACTACTTACCCCTGCCTCTCAAACATGACCACAATGACCACCACCAATACCACCTTCTGCCTGACTTCCGGATATACATACATACTGCATCTACCTTGAAGAAGCAGCATCATGACAAAGCAATGATTCATACTTATTTGTTACTTTAAGCTTCACAAAGCAGTTTCCTTACAATTACCCTGGGAGACAGATTATGTGTATATGTTTGCCCCATTTTGTAGAAAGGGGAGAAGCTGATTAATTTGCTCAAGGTTATACAGAGCTAGTACATGTGAGAGTCAAGAAAACATTGAAGGGGCACAGTGGATAATTCCAGGGGCCAGTGACACTTCTGGACCTGAAGTAGGGAAAACCTGAATTCAAATCCAGACTTAGATATTTACTTACCTCTATCTGTCTTAGTTTCTTTGACTACATCTGTTGGCAATCAACATGGACTGTTAGTACTTAGTTCAACCATGTGCCCTTGAATAGTCTGGCCTTTATTTCCTTGGTTAAATTAGGAGTCCTTGATGACCTCCTTGCCTGAAGGGAAAGCCTAGTTTACATGGGTTTGAGTGAAATGTTTGTGACGTCAGAGGTTTTTAGACCACGTGGGTTTAAGTCACCTCTTTATGACTATTTTAGGTCACGTGGGTGAGTCACATGTGTGACTCACCCTTGACCCTGAAAAAGATATAAAACCAGGGGTTGGCTTTCTCTTTTTCGGAGCTCTGACCCACAGCCGTGGTGGCATGCGTGATTCTGGGCCAGCCCTTGTTATGAGCTCCTGGGTTGAATTTAGATGTTGGTAACTATGAATTTTGTTTGGCCTGTCTGTAAATGTTTGTAATTTGTTGGTATTTGCTCTGAAGTTCAGGGTGCTGGCTTTTTCCCCTGAACTAAGTGAATGGTATTTGTATGCTGAATTAAAGTAAGCTTGTTAACCCCTTAACGTTGCTTTCCTTAGTAATGCAGAGCAAAATAACCTGGGCTTTTGCAGGATTCTGTGAACTGGTTGTTACTGATTTTATACTCCCCACAGCAGCTGCTAGTCAGATTGTTTAAACACTACAACATGAGGATAATAAACGCACTTACCTCCTTTAGTTGTTGTGAAAATCAAATGAGATAATATTTATCGTTATTATATATTTATAATCAAATGAGATAATATATGTGCTTGGCATATAGCAGTAACTTAATAAATGTTTCCTTCCTCAAGAGTAAAGTGACTTTTCCAAGGTCATACAGGTAGTAAATTTCAGAGCCAGGATTCAAACCCCATTGTCCTGTCTCCTAGACCAGGACTCTTGCCAATACACAATACTGACTCTCTGTTCTTATGAATCATTTCAAGCCTAGGTCCTTACCAGATGAAAGAACATTTAGAAAGGATCTAACTTTTAAGACACTGGTGAGGTAAGCTAATGGCTGGGACATGCACCCAGAGGTTATCCAATAAATTCTTCTAGATAATGACTCTGACATGATTTGCTCTTTGAAAGACAATCAGAGAATAGACATTTAAAATAACTTTCTAAGTTATACATTATCTGGGAAGAGAAAGAAGATCTTTCATTTCTATTCCATGTGCTATATATGTATGCGTGCATACACATATATGTACATATATACATGTACACACATATGTATATATATATGCATATGTATATATATATAGGTATATGTATATGTTTGTGTGTGTGTGTGTGTGTGTGTGTGTGTATGAAACATACAGTTACCCTTTCCACATCATCCCAGGGGTTAGGAGCACAGCACCCTCATGATTTGGAAAATTGTGTAAAATTTTTTGGCCCTCCTTTTGTGTCAGAAAAGAAGTCTGAATTATTATGCTATTAAGACAAAATATGTTGATATTATATAATCCTACACATACATATTATGCATTTCTAAACTTCTAAACTTTTTCTGTGTAGTCTCCTGGCCTTCATGTGTCATCTACAGCTTCTGCAAAATTCCCATTTAATTTCTTATGATGACCCACAACATATGGAAACCATGATGGTGAAAGGCGCTATGTGGAAGGGATAACTGTAATGTACCAGCAGTCTTTCCTAGTCCAAAATTTCAATGTCAGAAACACACGGACAAAGTCACTGTGTTCATATGAATTTTATATAGAGTTCTCCTCCCTCCCATTATTCACAATCCCAGAGGGGCTTCCAAACTGAAAGAGACCTAGAATCCCATTGGGGATAAATAAAAATGTGCTTCTTCAGAGGAGCCACAAAGCATTGAAGTAAAGATGGCACATAGCTATCTATGACTCTCTTCAATATTCTATTTCTCAGTAGCTTTAAATCAAATTTCTTTTCCATAGTCATGTTACTGAGGGGAAAATAGCACAGTGTTATTTTGTAATATTTGTCCCATCACTCTTGCTTGCTTGCCCCTTCTGTCTTTTTCCCTTCATGGATTTTTTGTTCCAACTTTCAAAGATTTCCCACTTTTGAATCAACTTGCTTCTTTCCACCACATGGAGGCAACTCTAGGCATGTCCTGTAACAAATGAACAAATCTCTAGCAAATATTTCTGTCAGCCCTAAAAGCACATTGCTTTAAAATTGGATAGCCCCACAAGATATTTGATTGTTTGAAGCCTTGTGGGGCCTCAGAGATAGTCCCATATTTAAAGTAGACTAGGAAATATACTTTGTGACAATTTAGAGGAGGGAAAAAAATAGCCGTGTAGCCTATAGAAGGCTGGAGTGTGGAGGATGAAAGAGGAAATGGATGTCTTCCATTATTTGCAAAGTTGTCATGTCCAAGAAGGACTAGTATTGTATTGCTTACTCTCTAGAAAACAGAGCTACTAACCATAAATGAAAGTTACAGAAAGACAAGAATTTGTATAACAAAACATTGCTTAACAATTCATGCTAACAGTGGACAGGCTACCTTAAAAGGATATGGGCTACCTTCTGCTAGCGGTATTCAAGTATAGCCTCGGTCAGCATTTGACAAAGGTGTTGTAAAGGACATTCCTATTAAGGTAATACATATATATATATATATATATATATATATATGTATTACCTTAGGCATATATTTGATTCCCATCAAGATACCTTCCCATTTTGAGATTCTTTTTGCTATTTGTATTCCTATTCTTACCACCTACACATAACTTGGAAAATGCGATCCTATGAGCTACTATATAGTAATAACAGAAAAAAAAATTAGCTCTTCCATAATTAAAATAGTGAATGACACTGGTTGTTTGTGGAGTGGCTTCCAGGCAACTCTTTGTGTTCCCATATACTAGGAACACCTAGGAATGTGCAGTGTTCCCTGTCAACATTTCATAAATGCTTGTTTAGGATTGTTGTATTCCTTTGTTGCTTTGGTGCTAGCTCTATCATCTCTTGGGAAAGCTATTTAGTATAATGATTTTCTTTATGAATGAGAGAAAGTCACCATGCTACCATTACCTCACCAGGATTTGCATATGTCATCCAAAAGTTGCCTGATATTTGAACCTATCCATTATTTTGTTATAAAAAAAACAGACTTCATTTCTAGGTTTATATCCCAGGAAAGCAGCAACAGCTTTAGTCAGACAAACATTCTGGCATTCATCAGATCAGAGCTCTAAGAATAATAGGGTTAGAGCTAAAAGGACCTTAGCGATTTTCTCATTCACATGTTATTTTACAGATGAAGAAAAAGAGTTCCAAAGAAGCTATATACTTTGATAATTCAAAGAGAGTACTAACAACTAGAAAGATTAGAAATGGCTTCCCAATGGAGGTATATATGAGCAGAGCTTTGATGGAAGCTGGGAGTTATAAAGCAGAAATGGTAAGAGAATGCGTTGTCTGCCTATGCAAAAACATGAGAGTAGGAGATGGAATGCCCAGTTCTGAAAACAGTATGGAGGGCATTTTGGTTGGGCTGTTGTGTGGATAAAAGGCAGACTGTAGGATGCTCCTTGACATTCAGGCTGGAGTCCTATTAAAAAAGGTTTAAAGCTCCCAGCTAAGAAATATGTATTTTATCCAAGAGCCAGGAGAGACTCACTGATGTTTCTTTATCAGGAAAGTCACTTGGTCATCCTTGCTTTAAAAAAAAAAACTATTTTGAAAGCTATGTAGAGGAAAGAAATATTAAAAGCCTGGAGGACAATGAAAGGGGTCATTGCCATAGTCCAGACAACAGGTGGTCTAAATTGACCTTATTATTCATGAATTGGTAAAAAGTAATGACAGCAACAAAGAAATATTTAATCCCGTCTCTTTTAAGCAAGGGTCACAAAAAGAGAAAAATTTGCTATTTGGGTATATTATAAGCTCCTAGTAATTACTGCAGTTCCCCATACTAAGATTCTATGAGAATAAAAACAAAATATTTAAGTGATGGTAGCAGAGGGAAAGGGGAATAGCTATGACATGCTCCAAATGAAAAAGAAATAAAAAAGCGGACCAATTTTTTTTTTGTTTCTCAGATAAAAGTATGAAGTTCTTACCGCCCTCTCTCAGAAGAGGTAAGACTTGTCCAAAAGTGTATTTTGTTCTCTTCGTTACCTAATGAGGCAGAGAATTTCTGACTCTCTCTCGCTTTAGATGCCTTGTTTATTTTTGTTTAACCCTAGCTCAGCCTCTGGTGTTTTGGCAATGAAATGGAATTACAGGGATTTTCCCATCTCTTCAATGAGTATTCATGTTTGCGATAAGGAAGATAGATTGATTTTTTTTTCTTTATTACTTTCCAACTTTCTCTGAAAAGACCCAAAGGTGCAACTGAGATGCCCACAGAGTCTGCCATTATCAAGTGCTTGCATAAATATGCTGGTGTAGTCTGGGAAAATACAGACACACATACATTAGAGTAAAGCAATTTTGAAAAAGCTAGACATATTTTTTCTGTTCCTGAGGGAGTTTGGCAGTTTAACCGATGCCCTGGGAACACAGCTGTAATGTAAAATGAAAGCCAAGGGCCCCCCATCAACATGTCAACACAGAAATGCTTCTCACAGCAAGGCTTTTTGGAAATTAGAGCTGAAAAATAACCTATAGAGTAAAAGAAAAGATTACTTATAAAAGTCAAAAAGGGGACAAAGTTTAGGTGCAATAGGGCATTTTAGGGTTTTTTGGTGCAATGAGATAAAAAAATTGTCCCAGTGCTACATGAATTTATCCAGTGCTTAATAAATATTCCTTAATTGATATAGTCAAAATGACATAAATATATGTGTACACATATGTATACTAAAAATATATGTGTGTATATGTTTGTATGTGGTATATGTTTATATATAGACATGTATATTTGCATGTGTGTGTATGACAGAGAGACAGAAACAGAGAGAGAGACAGACAGACAGACAGAGAGACAGAGAGAGACAGAGACAGAGAAACAGAGAGAGAGCGACAGAGAGAGAGACAGAGAGAGACAGAGACAGAGAGAGAGCTTGGAAGGAAGAAGACATGGATTCAAAAACTATCTCCGCCACATTCTGTCTATCTACTCCTGAGTAAGTCCAAAGCTTCTCAAAGACTATGTGCTATATAAAAGGTGTAGACCTACATTAATAGAGGGAGTTGCCACAGGCCAGGTTCCCTTCATTATGACAACACCTCCCCAAAATTTCAAAATATGTATAATTACTTTTGAGTTGGAGCTCTCTGTGTATATCTATCTATCAATCTATCTAATGTATTTCCACATTCTCCATATCAAGTGCTTTCTCTAATATATACAAACATATACAAACATATAATATTTAAAACAATTGGGTTCAAGTATCACTTTTGACCTACATACATACACATATGTAATATATATTCTATAATGTATATATATATATATATTATATGTACATATGTAAGAGAGAGAAAGACAGAGAGAGAGAAGAGAGTTCCAACAAATGTGTTTGAGGGAGAGAAGTTCAAACTAATGATAGATAGATAGATAGATAGATAGATAGATAGATAGATAGATAGATAGACAGACAGACAGACAGATAGATAGATGGATAATGTAGATAGATCTATAGATAGATGATTTATATATTATATCAATATAATTTATATTGATGTAAAGTGAGAGAAAGGCAGAGGGAGAGAGAGTAGAAGTCAAGGTTCAACTAACTTTAAATCATCATGGTGTGACCAGGGTTTTACAGTTAAATGCAAAAATTTACTTACTACTACTATCCAATTAAAAAACATTCATAATATTTTCTTAAGAAACTAATTTCTCCCTCTTCCTCAAGTAGGTAAAATAATTAAAGAAAATGGCTGGCAAAAGGATGCTTTATTAACTCTTTCTGAAATATCTTTCCAATTTTAGCAGTTTCTTGTAATATATAAGGTTTGAAGTTGAACATTATCACCTGACCTATGATACAATAATTAAAGAGAACTCCTGATATAAAACTTTTCTTCATCAATGAAGGCTAGAGGTTTTCTAACAATTTTACGGAGAGTTATCATCAGAAAGATGCTACAAATCAAAAGCAGGAACTTTAAAACAATCCTTGATTCCAAGGCAGGTGCTCTACCACTACAAGACACATCCTCACCAAAGTGAACATACTAAAGGAAAAACACTTCATAATCATAAAAATCAGAAGCCTTTCTAGCTTTGTACTTATCTCTCCTTTCCAAATATCTGACCCCATTTTCTTGAAGTTACATTTTAATGAAATTTTTCTTCATTCTCAAATGTAACAACAATGCTACTTGCTGCTACTGTGGCTGTGTAAGACCAACACCACCAGCACACAGGAGGGCTACTAGCACAGAGTCTTTTATCTTCTTTTCCAAGGAAAGCAACTTTAAGGGGCTAACAATCTTACTTTCATTAAACATACATATATCATTCACTTACTTCAGGGGAAAACATCAACACTCTGAACTTCAGAGCAAATACAAACAGAATTTACAAGCAGAAATTATATAAACAGAGCAAATAACACAAATCAGCAGA
>JAQQSZ010011441.1:0-12251 GCA_028646595.1 Phalanger gymnotis | reverse complement strand
CTAGCAGCAATACCACAGTTGGATTTGAACTTGCAGAAACTGTGTCAAGTCTGAGCCCAGCCTCCTAGGTTCTAAGGTGGTATAGTAGGGGATAGTGTGCACGCTCCAGGGTGGTAAGGGTGGGGGGGAATGTTTATACATCTCTTCTTGCTATAGCTTTTGTAAAAGATAATTGACATTAACTGGTTAGATAGAAATGGGGTGCTAGTCACTGATGGAGGAACCCCATCAGAATGGAGAATTGAACTAATGGACAAAGAGAAGGTACATGTTGACCTCCCAGGGAAACCCCTAGAGCCCTGAGAAGATAATATATCTGACCTCACTCTAGAAGGCTACCAGTAATTCCCAAATTAATTATATCAGTTCTCAAAAAGTGTTGTAGAAAATTGGGATGTGATATCACTTAAGCCCCCAAATAATTTGAGAATATCATTGGACGTTGTAGCGCCAACTCTGTACCCATAGTGGCTATGGCTGCTATGAATATGCTGGCATAGTTGTGAATGGCAAAATATAACAGACTCTCTTCATTGAAGGTGAAACCAAAACATTTCTTCAAACACCAGAAAGGCAAATCCATCATAGCAACAAATAAATCTATAAACATTATCAATGCAGGAGGCACCAACATCTCCAAGCCTTCCCTCTGTTAGGGCCTTCTCACAACAAGGGCAAAATCACCCCCTCTCTCATTCATGCTTGCTGTTGCTCTGTGTGTGTGTCTCCTAGTTCTGACTACTCTGTCTCACTTCCTCTCAGTTCTGCTCTACCCTTCCTGCTCCACCCCTGCCTGCTCAACCCATTCAGCAAGCTCCTCCTACCACAGTCTCAAGTGACTCAGACTTCCATGTGACTCAGGTCACACGGGCCTCTTGAAGATCTACAAATTGTACTATCATTACATTAGGCCCCAAGATCTTTCTCATCCATTACATAGGTCAATGGGATTTTAGGGGCAACAGGTATCAACAGGACTGTATAACAATATAACAAGGATAACACAAAATAAACACATAAAACGATATCTTAGGTCGGGGCTTGAGCACAAGCACTCTATCATTCCACACTTGAACTAATGCGGCCCCATTACCTTGAGGTAAGAGGTGAAGGTCTCTTCTTCTATAGCTACTTCTTGCTAAAATTGGACATAGAGCTGTTCCTGCCCCAAGAGGTCCCATTTGAGGGGTCAGTTCTTTAGCCAGCATCCAGAGTGTGCTCAAGACCAGGTCTGGGGTGACAGCACTGTCTTGGACAGGGAGTAACATACAACTCAAGCAGTCAGTCATCTATAAGTGGAGGGTACTAAACCTACAAGAGACAAATCTAGCAAACAAGTTGAAAGTCCGAAAAGAAATAAGGAGACAGCAAACCAGGGTAAATACAGGGTCAGCTGTGCTTCTGGAGTCCATGAACCCACTAAAACTGTATAAATTCCTATTTTCCTTACTGCTGTGTATTTCTTTAATCTGAGGTAGGGCTTAGCCAATTTCTTATTCTCTCTAAATGTGTGACAAACTTGGACAAAATGATTCAGCAGGATCTATAGGGGCATTTCTTACTTCCCTTTGCAGTCTAATATTAAGTATCTTTTCTTGGTACATCTTATTTAGCTCATTAGTTGAAACGCCATCTATTCTTCCAAAATCTATCCCTGCTCTTAATAAAGCAGCAAACAATTCTTTTTTTTGTTAATCTATTTTAACTTTGAATCCACTATTTACTCTTCTCGGTCAAGAAAATTTATCTTTTCTTCATTCTCTGAAGTCACTTAACAGTGAAATCTCATCTAGTACCTCCAAAAGAGGATGCCCTTTTCCCCAATTAGTAGAGTCAGAATTAGTTGGAGGAGCTATTTTCATCATTATATTTCTATGAGAAACTGCTAAGGGGGTTCCATGATACTCATCTGTCTCTCCCATCATAATTGCAGTCTTCATTACCTCTTCCTTTAACTTTCTAATACAGTCTCTAAGTGAGTACCAGGGTCTATCTCTACTAGGCCACATAGAGTCAGTAGGATACTATTTGCTGCATCCTTTGTAGCTAAAGCTAACAGATTAGTTGCATTGTTACCTCCTTGCTTACCTAAAAGCTTACTATACAAAAGGATTTTGACTAATACCTAGGAATTTCAAACAATTTATGTTACCTGAGCCTACTCTGGCCCCTTCATCATTGATTCTTACCATCCAAGATACTAACGATTCTCCCATATTTTGGGTGAATCAACTCAAAACATCTATGACCTCTTGCTGAGTAAAATACTCAATTATTTCCCTAAACACTGTGTGCCCCGCCCCCATCCCCCACCAGTTCTCCTGTTTCTTTCATAATATTGGGTGAACTTGTACATTAGAAGCCTGCTCATTTAACTTTGTTTCATTCTCCTCCCACACATCCTCCTGGCAGGTGTTTGGGCACCAATCCAGCCAGCCCAGCCTGTGGAAGGGCTGCATGTACCTTCACCTTGTTACTTTTTTGCTTATTTCTGTGAGCTAAATTCACAGCTGCTTTTTTTTTCTACCACATGAGATTTTCTAGCTTGCCCTTCTAAAGGAAAGCTTGAACATTGTAGCACAGGAAGCTTCTCATGTAAACCAGCTAACTCCTTTTCCATCTGAACTTTTTCCTTCAGTAATTTGTCTCTGCTTTTACGTATAATATGGTACCTTGTTAGCAAAGCCCAGCCTCTCCTACCCAGCCCTGCCAATTCTTTCCCAGGTTCTATTAGTATTCCTTGAAAACATCTTTCTAAATCTCTGGGTCTTCCCTTCTGTAGCCTTGTTCCCACTTTGGTTCCCACTTGGTTCCCAGTGCTTTTAGCCCATTCTCTTGCCAGGGGGGAATAAGGTAAATCCTCCCATCCTGGGATATCCATCTCTTTCCGTAAAGCCTTCTTGCCTCTAAGTAGAGGTCTGATATTTCACCATCCCATCCTGTTGCCTAATGTGGCACCAACTCGATACCCATAGTGGATACAGTTGTGCCTTCATACTTCTAAACCACAAAATGTAAGAGACTCTCTTCATTGAAGGTGAAACCAGAACATTTACTCAGACACCAGAAAGCTCAGTCCCAATGCTAGAAAACCAAATCCATCATAGCAACAAAGAAATCTATGTACATATACATTATCAATGCAGGGAGCACCAACTTCCCTAAGCCTTCCCTCTGTTAGGGCCTTCCCACAAGGGCAAAATCACCCCCTCTTTCACTCACATTATCTGCTGCTCTGTGACCCTCTCTCTCCCAGCTCTAATGGCTGTCTCACTTCCTCTCAGTTCTGATCTACCCTTCTGTATTAGCAATCAAAATGGGCTCTTAGCATTTAATTCAACCACGGTGCCCTGGAAAAGTTTGCCGTTTACTTCCTTGATTAAATTAGGAGTCCTTGATGACCTCCTTGCCTCAAGGGAAAGCCTAGTTTAAATGGGTTTTGTTTGTGACCTCAGAGACTTTTAGACCACGTGGGTTTGTCGCATTCTTGTGATGATTTTACGTCATATGGGTGAATCCCACGTGTCTTACTCTTGACTCTGAAAAAGATATAAAACCAGAGGCTGACTTTCTTTTTTCGGAGCTCTGAGCTGCAGCAGCAGTGATGTGTGACTCTGAGCCAGCTGTTGTTGAGCTCCCTGGCTGAACTCAGATGGTGTAAAGCAGCAAAAGGACCTGGGCTTGCAGTATTCTGTGAGCTGGTTGTTGTTGGTTTTACAACTCCACAGCAGCTGCTAAGTGGATTGTTGAAACACCTTCCTGCTCCACCCACTCAACAAGCTCCTCCCACCACAGGCTTATGTGACTCAGACTTCCATGTGACTCAGACAGGTTATATGAGCCTATTAATGGATGGGAAACTCTTCAAATTGTGTTAACATTACAGATATTTACATTATTTAAGGCATTTCGGGAACTATCATACAATATAATTGATTCTATTGTAATTTTAACAACAAATTTTTAGTCAGAATCAGATACAAACATACAAACTTTCCAAAAATCCTCATTCTACCAACAAATTGATTAACTGAAAAAGTGATTATATGCTGGAGATTGAGAGTTGGCCAGTGTTGTATGGTGGATAAATGGTTGGCTTTGAAGCCAGGAAGATCCATATTCAAATCCTGCCTCTGACAAATACTGGCTTTGTGACTCCAGGTAAGTCATTTAGTCTATAAGAACTCTATATCATTCTCTAAGATTGTAAATTGCAGAGAAGGTTCTGTTCTGCATTGGTAGGAGTTTCCTTACCTAGGAATCTCCTATACTAATGAAACCACTTTTCTAGTCCCTTTCTCCTGCTATAGATTCCCATGTTTAATTATTTGAGGTTTAGTTGACAAAAAGGAAATATCAATCACAAATTTATGCAGTAGGATATTGACCCAAATGTTTATTACTAAATCTGACTGAACTGTCTAAATACAATCACCTGGAGTTTTAATTAGACAGTGAGGTGGTGCATTGTGTGGAGCACAGAAGACCTGAATTTTAATTCAGCTAAGATACTTACTGGCTATGTGACCCTGGAAAAGTTACTTAACCTCTCTGTTTCAGTTTTCTTACCTGTTAAATGGGTATTATAATAATAATAATACTTATTTCACAGGGTTGTTGCGAGGATCAAAAGAATTAATGTATGTAAAATGCTTTGCAAATGCTAATGTACTATACAAATGCTAACTACTAGCTATTATTTAAACATTGTCTTTATCCAAAATGTTTTGAAATAAAATATCCTGGAAAAAAAGATTGCAAAGAAAAAAATAGGAGAAATACTATATTTTTTAGTTAGATTTATTCACCTCTCACACCCAAATGCTGTTTATGACAATGACTTTGCAGTGAGAATGTGTCAGATCTCATATGCATTTTATTTGCTCATTCTCTTGGACAGATAATGAAAAAGAAAAAGAAATACCACCCCAACAAGGCTATTCTTAGATAATTCTCTCAGGTAGGTAATCACCGGGATTAATTAGTGAGTAGATAATTGGGGACCTTGATCATGCTCTTTGAATCTTAGTCTTACATCATTGCACAGACTCTAAAATCAACTGAGATGTGTACATCTTGCCAGCTGGAGAGTGGAGATCCACATCCCACCAGTCTAGCCAGCAGGAGTCAGGCTCCGTTTACTCAGATAAAAGTGATTCTAACATCCTTTCTTCCAACCCACATTTTTCTCACTGACAAATGCTAAGGTTCTTTGGGCCCAAATGTCATTCTAGCCACAAATAGCTCTTTTCAAAAACTCTGCCAGAAATTTTACACCTGCAAAAAGTTGGATTTCTAATTAGACATGTTTCCCCCAAACAGTATGCCTTTGAGAGCAACTGGTGATCTTAATCCTAAAAACAGAATATATTTGGCTTAAATGGACATTTAGTTAACTGGTTATGAAATTAATATCCTTGGAAAGACTAAGATCATTAAAGCTTGAATGTACCTTTGAGATTAAGATAGACTTCCTTCTACACAAATTTTAGAAATGAAAATGGGTTTAGAGGAGGTATCTGAAGGCAGCAGGATTCAATAGTCTTTCCTTAATTGTTTCTAAAGCTAATGTGATGTTAGGTAGCTTGTTTCTTATCAATGGAATGAAAAATATTAGGATTAAGAAGACAATGATGACATTCAAAGTTCTATCTTGGTTATTCTCATCTTTGACTTATTTTAGTAGCATCGGTTCCACAGATTCAGAGTTTTGTGACGGGTATTCTGCATTACAGAGTTGAAGGAGATAGTTGTTTTTGTTCATGCATATCTTACCCAAGTGGAATAGCAATGGATAGGACTTATAGAGAGTTTTAAGCATTGAAAAATGCTTTATGGAGATTTATTTTTATTCTTATTCTTTATTTTATTCTTCTTTTATTATACCTGTTTTACAGATAAGAAAACTGTAACAGAGAGAGGTTATGATCTAAACAGGTTAAAATGCTTGGCCAGGAACACATAGCTAAACAAAACAAGTCTAATTCTCTTTCACTTAATAAATTTTCAACTGTAGCATGCCCATTCTCATTGCTTCTCCAGACTATACATTACTAGTTCTTTCACCCTTCCTATGAAACGATGTTTTTAAAAGCTTAATATACTTACAATGTATAAAATTCATTAATTTATGATGCAATATATTATAGCAATCATACTAATTGTCAAAATATTCCTTTATGGTACAGAAAGAAAAAAATATAATCTTGTATAAAGGATGTGAATGCTTGCTAAATCACTCTGTATTCTGTTCACAATGTTCCATTTCTTTCTCCTGATTCTCCAAACCTTCCCTCTCTTTGTGAAATGATCAAGTTTGGGCTATGTGACTACAACATAAGCTTTTTGAAGTGAATGACTCTTTCTGGATGTCCATCTTAAGCTAAGTCAGACAAAAAATATAGTTTCCCCCATAAGAATGATAGCCGCATAATTCAGACCCACAAAGTCAGCTGTGGTCTGTAGCACAGGAGAGATGCTGATTTGCTTAAAAATCATCCCTTCAAAACATTTGAAATTCTGTTTTGCAATCAGGAGCATTGATAATTTTTCCACCTCACTAGTCATTGTAATTGTCTAAGCCAAAAATAGAATTGATTAACATTAACATAAAAAGCAGCCTCTTTCAAGCTTAGATTGCAAGATCTCAGCAGGTAAGAAAATAACTCAAACCTGGACCCAAAATATAATAACATTTATTCATAACTATTTTAAAGAACCTGATTGAATATTATGGAACATTTTCTGAAATGGCAGATTATCATGTACTTTATAGGCTGGTCAACAATATAAAATATAAAAGTACTCTTGTCAAAAAATAAGAGGTAAATTATATGTAATCAAAGTAAAATTGCCTACAAGATAAATAGGCATAAACTTAATCATTGAAAAAGTTTCCTTCATTCTAATTCCTATATAGTTAGATTAGACATAGGAATTATAAGAATTTGGTCTTATGCCAGTTATGTTGGAAAATTTTGGGGAAAAAAAAACTAATGTTAAAGGTAGAGAAGTCTTTATTTCTTCATATCATAAAGTACCACTGTCTCTTCTTCTGAACACCATCTTTTCTTGTAGAGATTTTTGTCCTAAGATTCTAGTTTTCCATATAGGTTATATAAATTCTTGGTTTCAGCCTATACTCAGTGACAAATTAAGGTTATTTATCGTGTTCAATAGTATCTTCAGTAGTAGTAGTACTCGGAGGAAAATTAGTGATTTCTTATTCGTATAAAACTTTACAACTTATAAAGTACTTTCACAATCATTCTAAAGTTTGATTTCCTCAATCAATCAACTTTATTTATTAAATGCCTTATAAGCGGCAGGCATTATGCTACGAGTTGGGATATGACTGCAAAAATAAAACAGTTGCTGCCATCAAAATGCTGAAATTCTGTTGGGAAAAACTACATAAATGCATACATACATACACAACACACATATACTTATACACAATGTATGTATGTGTATACACACATAGGTATATGCATATATGTATTTATCTGTCTATGTACATGTACATATACACATATGAAAAATAGAGGCAAAATAAAATGAGTTTAAGATAATTTGGGGAGAGAGCCTGGTGATTAGGCAGAAGGATGTAATTAGTGAAGGCTTTGTACAAAATAAGATGCTTGAACTGAATCTTGAAGGACCCAATTCATCCTAATATGTAGATGAAAGAAGAATAGCTCAGGCTTTGGAGACAAGAATAAAGGTATGGAGAGGAGGAATGGAATGTTGTGTATTTGAGAAAAAGCAAGAAGACAAATTGGCTGGGGTAGAGTATAGGAAGGGGATTAATGTATAATAAGGCCAGGTGATAGTGGGTTTTAAATGCCAAGGATTTTATTTGTGAAGAGAGGCAATACAAAGCCACTATAATTTACTGAGTAAAGGAATATTACGGTCAGAAGAGGATAGGATTTTTTTGTAGAAGAAGTTAATGTAAAAATCACAAACTTCATAAAATAAAATTAAAATAACTGGCATCCTGATTTTGGTTTTTAAAGGCTTTTTGGAAGTTAGAGAATATTTCTAACAGTGATGGATTTTCATGTAACATAGAATTGCACTGATCAACCTATGTTCAAATTCAAGTCATTTATTATCATCCTTTACATCAACATCATCATCATCATTTTTATCATTCTTCAACTAATGATAATGATATTTCATTCATATAAAACTTTATAAATCTTTTACATCTACTATACTGTTTGTTTCTCACATCAGTAAATAGTTATCGAATACCTAGTAATTGTCTGGAAGTTGCTGAGATTGTGAACTGAGGAAGACAAAAAGAGTGGTGGCACTCTCTTCTAAAATGAGTAAGTTCAACAGAGTGAAGAGTTGGAGGACAGAGATAATGTTTTATTTTGGACACTACCAGAAAGTAGTTGGTAATGAAAGATTGTAGCTCAAGAGAGAAATTATAGGTAGCTTTATGGACTGGAACTCATCTACAGAGATATCATTAAACTTGTTGGAGCTGATGACATCACTGAGAGATTTTAGAAAGCAAAGGGTAGGCCAATCCAGAATGTGCCCATCATTAAGAAGCATGATGTTGATCATGAACCAACAAAGGTGATTGAGAAGAAGTGGTTAGAGAGATCAGTGCCAGGAATACACAGAGGAATGAGGGTACGCAAGAAAAGAGGATGATCAACGATGTCAAATAATGTGGATGTGCTAGAGGTTGGAGATTGAGAAAAGCCTATCAGACTGGTAGCTTTGGAATAAGCACTTTCAATTTAGTGATGAAGTCAGAAGCCAGATCTAGAAGTCAGCAAGGAAGAAAAAGGAGGTCAATGAGAAAAGACAACTTTTTATAGGAGTTTGACTATGAAAGAGCCAAAAAAAATACAGGATGATACTTTGAAGAGATGGTAATGTATAATGAGTTTTTTTTAATTGAGAAGACTTAGACATGTTTATACCCAAACAGAAAGGAACCGCTAAAGGGAGAACTTGAAGACCAAAAGGGTATCAGCGAAGAAGCAAAGTGCTAGAGAAGGTAGGAGGTGATTCATTTATGCATACATTCAGTGTAGTTGTCAGACACTGAGATAAAAGAGGATAGGGATGGTATCAAGGAGATTTATGATAGAGAGAAAGAAAAGGGAACTCACAACAATAGGGGAACATTCTCTCAGTATTGTATGACACATAGGACCTTTACATTGATCCAATGGGATAGATAATTCAAACATTATTATCCTCATTTCACAGGTGAGGAAACTGAGGCTGAAACATTTAAAGTAACTTTCCTATGTCCAAGTGAACCAGATCATCTGGTGTTTAAGACTGGTGTTCTGTCCCCTATTCTCATTTTCAAAGTAACTCCACTTTGACAAGATATAATTATCACTAGAAAAGCCATTTACATTTTGTCTATCTTAAATGGAATATTCTCAAGGTCATTGATAATAATTATTAGTTCTCTTTCTCCGTTATTTTCAATAACCAAAACCTTTGTAGACTTATTTTCTCTTTTATTTCAGTCTTCCTAAAAATGTGTTTATTTCTATTTTTTTCAAATTTTCAGGGATATTTACTTGTACTTTCATCCTTAATACATTATAATGAGTAATTCTGAAAAAATATGCATGTAGGCAAGTATGTTTAATATTGATATGATAATGTTTCAATTTAAACTTTTTTCTTCAGGGCTGAAAGCAATATCATAGATAGTATTTCCCTCCTCCAATTTACAGATGAAAATACTGGAGGGCCTAAGAAATGACTTCCCCAAGATCAGTCAGTCTGTCAATTTGCATTTATTAAGTGCCTAAAGTATACTAGGAACTATGCTAAGTGCTGGTCGTTCAATCGATATCAGTCAGGATTCTGACCTAGGTCTCTTGATTCCTACCTTAACTTCCCTTCTACTCTTCTATACTCCTTGTTTACATGCAGTTTTTTCTTATACCTTTTGATTTAAGCTTCAGTACTTCTAATATCAGAACCTATAGTAATATCTTAGAGAAAAGATTTCTAGACTTCGATGTGGAAGAGACCTCAGAGGCCATCTGCTTCAATCCCCATCATTTTATAGATGAGGAAACCAAGGCTCAAGCTGGTTAAGTGACTTACCCAAGGTCACACAGATAGAAAGCATCATAGATGGAATTACTAGAGAACAACAAAATTTGCAGTTTGAAGGAAATTAGACATAACTTAGTCCAAATCCTTCATGATAGAGAAGAAGAACTTGGGGTATATGAAGGTAATTAGTACATAAGAGAGCCTAGCTTTAAACCTGTCTCTTTGGATTTTGAATCCTGTGTAATTGTCACTATACTATTTTATCCCTTTGAAGCATGGATGAAACTAAATTTGCTATCTGGATCCTTTATCAGTTTGATGTTGGACATAGAGCACGGGGGAGACAAAAGCACTTCGAAGGACAAATTTGGTAATTCATTCAGGAAAGAAAGCATGTATCCACATTTCAGGTGTCAGACACTATGCTAATTTGGATCATAACACTTCTCTGTCTGGAGCAAAATGATTTTAGTAACTGTGTTAAACTCATGTGTTATACTATTTTCCTAGATTTTTCTACATCTTCGGCATCAGTTCTGTTACTCAATGACTCCTGTACTTGTTAATGAACTATGTCAGAATGATATTTTCTGCCTTCATTCACATTTTGAAAGGATACATTGAGGGGGAAAATATGACTGTAAACATATGAAGATACAGGAAGGAGGGGTACTGAGTGAAAAGAACTCTGGTTTCAGAGCACTAGAGTTCACATTCCACCTCTACTTGGATTACCTTTGTCCAGGGGTGGGGAACCTGTGGCCTAGAGGCTAATGTGGCCTTTTAGGTCCTTGGGTGCCACCTTTTTACTGAGTCCAAATTTTACAGAACAAATCCTTTTATTGAGGGGATTTTTTTCTGTGAAGTTTGGATTCAATCAAAGGGCTGCACTTGAGGACCTAGAGGGCTACATATGGCCTTGAGGCTGCAGGTTCCCCACCCCTGCCTTGGGCAAATCATTAAACCTCTTGGTACTTCTGTTTTTCATTTGTAAAATTAAGGAGTTGGACTAGGTAGTGAGGTCCCTTCTTGCTTAAAATGAATGACTCTATGACTCTTATGCTACCTACAAACTATAAGTTATTAGTGTTTAAATATTCAACAGAGGAGATGCATATTGTACCTTAAATTACTTCCTATCACTACTTTTTGTCCTCTACGCCCAATTCATAGCTTTTATTTAGGGCTACATTAGGACTTCTCTCTTATTATATCTAAGGACCATAATGATTTTTTAAACAAAACAAAACAACGTTCTCAAAACATAATTAAATTTATTTCACTTCAATCTAAACAATAAAGATAAGCTTTATTGCCTTTTTTGTACTAAAACACAGTGAGTGAAATATGAAGTTATATGTCATAATAGTTATATATACATATATATTTAATTTAGCAGATAATTTTGTCAATATTTTACTAATCTTTCCTAGTCTAAACAATAGGCTCTCATGTTAGAAAAACAGAAGAAAGGGTATCCAGGATATGGTATGGATAGGCATGGATAGGGTAACAGAGTAGTACAAAGGCTAGAGATAGGCTTAGAATCAGGAAGACTCATCTTCATTAGTTTGAATCTGGCCTTAGACACTGGCTATGTGACCTTGGGCAAGTCATTTGACACCATTTGCCTCAGTTTCTTATTTTTTTTCATTTAGTAAAAAGCTTTGCTTTTTTAGATTTTTTTATCTTTTTTATTTTTATTTGTTTATGTTTATGTTATATGTTTATATGTTATATGTTTAGTTTTCAGCATTGATTTTATATGTTTATATGTTATATGTTTAGTTTTCAGCATTGATTTTCACAGGAGTTTGAATTACAAATTTTCTCCCCATTTCTACCCCTCCCCCAAACCAAGATGGCATATATTGTGGTTGTCCTGTTCCCCAGTCAGCCCTCCTTTCTGTCACCCCACTCCCCTCCCATCCCCTTTTCTCTTCGTTTCTTGTAGGGCAAGATAAATTTCTATGCCCCATTGCCTGTGTATCTTATTTTCTAGTTGCAGGAAATTTTTTTTTTACTTTGGAACATCTATTTTTTAAAACTTTGAGTTCCAAATTCTCTCCCCTCTTCCCTTCCCACCCACCCTCCCTAAGAAGTCAAGCAATTCAACGTGGGCCACATGAGTATAATTATGTATAACCCTTCCACATTACTCATGTTGTGAAAGACTAACTATATTTTGCTTCTTC
>JAQQSZ010011440.1:0-12252 GCA_028646595.1 Phalanger gymnotis | reverse complement strand
ATACCCTGACAAGTATAGAAATCTAACTTGTCCTACAGGAAGTAGGAGGGGAAAGGGGGAAAAAAGGGAGGGGGGTGGTCAGAAGGGAGGGGGAAGTAGCAGGTGGGAAACGGTAAGCTCTCATGGGATTTGACCTGAGGAAGGAATAACATGCACACTGAATTGGGTATCTTACCCTACAGGAAAGAAGGAGGAAAGACATAAAAAAAGGCAGGACAATAGAAGGGAGGGCAGACAGATTATTAGATGCAGCTAAAGCAGTATTTAGGGGAAAATTTGAAAGTCTAAATGCTTAAATCAATAAAATAATGAGCAAATAAGTTGCCATACAACTAAAAAATAGAAAAAGAACCAATTAAAATTCTCCAATTAAATACTAAATTTAAAACACTAAAAGTCAAAGGAGAGATTCATAAAATTGAAAGTAAGAAAACCACAGAACTAAAAATTGCCTGTTTTATGAAAAGATGAAATAGATAAACCATTGGTTAGATTGATTTTAAAACATATTACCTGTATCAAAATGCAAAGGGTGAATTCACTACCAATGGAGAAGAAATTAAAGCAATTAAGAGGGGCTATCTTGCCTAATTATATGCTAATATATCTAGTAATCTAAATAAAATGTTGAATATTTTAAAAATATATGAATTTGAGCTGGGGGCCCAAAACCTGGGGAGATCCCCAGGACTCCCAACACAGGATGGCAATCTGTAGAAGTTACAAGAGGCAGCAGTGCAATGCCACTGGCCACAAGACATCAACTCTTGAGGCTTGCAGCCCAAAGTTATGAAATGCAGTCTTTTTGAACTTCCAGGAGACATAATGGCCAGGTAAAGGCCCAAATCCATCTGCCCCGAGCCAGAGAATTCCTCAGGAATAAATGCTGGAATAGAGGAGACAGAAGTGGGGCTTCAGTGGCCAAGCAGTGGGAGTTCCTGAGTCCCATAGGGGCAGAGCCAGCTGAGGTCAATACCTGGAGCCCAGACATAACCTTGCACCACCACCACCCCCCGGGGGTGGGGGGAAGAAGCAGACACCAGCACAAACAGCAAAGAGCTGAGACCATTGCTGAAGATCAACAGTGCTGGAGAGCAGCCCCAGGGAAAAGGAGAATTCAGGCAGCCAGACCCCTCCCTCACACCTCAGGAAACTGGAGGTTATAATACACAAAGCCAGTAACTAGACTCACAAACCCCAGACTAAGAAACCTGGGACAGAGAGTCCTGAGCCTCAAAAGCAGAAATTCACTGTAAAGCCAGGAAAAGGCTAAGCAACATGAAGACCACAAAAAACCGAAGATCATTGATTCTTTTTATGGAGACAGGCATGATAAAAATACCAATTTGGAAGAGGATAGGAATGACATTATACTCACATCTGGTAACTCAAAAGGGAATATGAATTGGTCTCAAGCCCAAAAAGCATTACTGGAAGAGCTAAAGGAGGATTTTTAAAACCAAATTAGGGAGGTAAAAGAAAAAAATGGAAAAAAAAACCACGGATGAAATCAGGTCCTTAAAAAAAAGATTGGTGAAATGGCTATGGAGATTTAGAATCTAAATAGAGAAAATGACACCCTGAGAGGTAAAATCGACCAACTGGAAAAGCAGAATCAAAAGCACAATGAAGACGGCAACTCATTCAAAATTAGAATTAAGGAAGTGGAAGCTAATGACTCTATCAGGCATCAAGAAGTAGTGAAACAAAATGTAAAGGATGAAAAAGTAGAAAAATATGTGAAATATCGGATGAGAAAAACAAATGACCTGGAAAATAGATCCAGGAGAGATAATTTAAGAATTATGGGTCTACCAGAAATCCATGATGAAAAATAAAAGAGCCTTGCCAGTATCTTCAAAGAAATTATCAAAGATAACTGTCCAGAGGTCCTAGAACCAGAGGGTAAAATAGTCATTGAAAGAACCCACTGATCACCCCCTGAAAAAGATCCCAAACTGAAAACACCAAGAAATAATATAGCCACATTTCAGAATTACAAAGTCAAGGAGAAAATGCTGCAAGCAGCCAAAAAGAAACAATTCAAATATCCTGGAATTACAGTCAGGATCACGCAGGATCTCTCAGCTTCTACACTAAATGACAGGAGAAATTGGAATATGATATTCTGAAGGGCGAAGGAGCTGGGACTACAACCAAGGATCAACTACTCAGCAAAATTAAGCATAATTTTTCAGGTAAGGATATGGACATTCAACGAAATAAGGTAATTCCAAACCTTCCTGATGAAAAGGCAAGAACTCAATGGAAAATTTGATCTCCAAATACAAAACTCAAGAAAGACATGAAAAGTTAAGCAGGAGGAATAAAACCCCACAAACCTTATCAATCAACAAGGGCAAATTATTTACATCTTTATATAAGATTATACCATCTTATGTATATCACATATATATACAAGTATATATTATATATATATACATACATATATATATCAATCTTGAGAAAAAGTACAGCTATTATAAAAATTGAAAGGGATACACATAGACTGTAAATGTCTATGAAATAACTGATATAAAGATAAAAAAACATAATTAAGAGATGTAAAGGGAGAGCTATGGGAAAAGAGGTAAGGCAGTAGTACAAAAGGGTAAATCACATCAAATGAAGAGGTGCAAAAACACATTATAGTAGAGGGAAAAAAGGGAGGGACAAGAGCAGTATTTGGGCTTTACTGTCATCTGATCTGGTTCAAGAAGGGATTAACATACCCTGATAAGTACAGAAATCTAACTTGTCCTACAGGCGTAAGAGGGGAAAGGGCAAAAAAAGGGAGGGGGAGGTCAGAAGGAAGGGAAGAAGTAGCAAGTGGAAAAGAGTAAGATAATGGAGGGGAAGCAAGAGGGAGGGTAAACTGAGGAAGGCGGTGATCAAAACAAAACTTTGTTGAGGAGTACAAGGGGAAAGGGAAAAATAAAAGCATAAACGGGGGAAATAGGATGGAGAAAAAGACATAGATAGAAAATATAACCAGAAATGTGAATGGGATGAACTCTCCCATAAAACAGAAGCAGATAGCAGAATGGATTAAAAACCATAATCCTACAATATGCTGTTTAAAAGAAACACATCTGAAACAGGGGGATACACACAGGGTAAAGGTAATAGGCTGGAATAAAATATATTGCGCATCAGCTAAATTTAAAAAAAAAAGCAGGTGTAGCAATCCTAATCTCAGACAAAGTAAAAGTAAAGATAGATTTAATTATAAGAGATAAGGAAGGACACTACATCCTGCTAAAAGTCACCATAAACAATGAAGCAATATCATTGTTTAACATACATGCACCAAGTGGTATGGCATGTAAATTCTTAGAGGAGAGGGTAAGGGAATTACAGAAAGAAATAGACAGCAAAACTGTATTAATGGGAGACCTCAACCTGCCCCTCTCTGAACTTGATAAATCTAACCTCAAAATAAATAAGAAATAAATTAAAGAGATGAATAGAATTTTAGAAAAGGCAGATATGACAGACCTCTGGAGAAAAGCGAATGGGGTTAAAAAGGAATATACTTTCTTCTCAGCGGCACATGGTACATACTCAAAAACTGACCATGTACTAGGGCATAAAAACCTCACAATCCAGTGCAGAAAGGCAGAAGTAGTCAAAGCATCCTTTTCAGATCATGATGCAATAAAAATTATTTGTAATAAAGAAACATGGAAAAATGAGGTAAAATTTAATTGGAAACTAAATAATCTACTTCTAAAGAATAAGTGGGCCAAATAACAAATCAGAGAAAAAATTAATAACTTCATTCAAGAGAATAACAATAATGAGACAGTATACTAAAAATTATGGGTTGCAGCAAAAGCAGTTCTTAGGGGAAGTTTTATATCTCTAAATGCTTACATGTATTAAATAGACAAAAAGGAGATCAATGAATTGAGTATGCAACTGAAAAAGCTGAAAAAAAATTGAAAATTCCCAATTAAAACCAAATTAGCAATAATGAAAATCAAAGGAGAGATTAATAAAACTGAAACTAAGAAAACTACTGAATTAATAAATAAAACAAAGAGCTAGTTCTATGAAAAAATCAATATAATTGATAAACCTTTGGTCAATTTGATTAAAAAAAAAGAAAGAAAAAAAATCAAATTATCAGAATCAAAAATGAAAACGGTGAATTCACCTCTAATGAAGAGAATCAAAACAATAATTAGGAATTATTTTTCCCAATTGTATGCCCATAAATTTGACACACTTAGGGATATGGATGAACATCTACAGAAACATAAATTGCCCACGTTAACAGAAGAGGAAGTAAAATTCCCAAATAACCCCATCTCAGAAAAAGAAATTGAGCAAGACATCAATGAACTCCTCGGTTTTTTTGTGTTCTTCTTATCACTTTCTGCAAATGATATTATGATGTATTTAGAGAATCCTAGAGAATCAAGTAAAAAACGACTTAAAATAATAAACAACTTTAGAAAATTTGCAGGATATAAAATAAACCCACATAAATCCTCAGTATTCCTATACATTATTAATTGCCCAACAGCAAGAGATAGAAAGAGAAATTCCATTCAAAGTTACTGTAGACAATATAAAATATTTGGGAGTCTATCTGCCAAGACAAACCCAGGGACTATATGAAAATAATTATGAAACAGTTTTCAAGCGAATAAAGTCAGATCTAAATAAATGGAAAAATATCAGTTGCTCATGGTTGGACCAAGCTAATATAATAAAAATGACAATTTTACCTAAATTAATTTATCTATTGAGTGACATACCAATCAAACTACCAAAAATTATTTCACAGAGATGGATAAAATAATAACAAAATTCATCTGGAAGAACAAAAGGTTTAGACTATCTAGGGTATTAATGAAAAGCAATGCTAGGGAAGGTGGCCTAGCCATACCAGATATTAAACTGTACTATAAAGCAGCAGTCATCAAAACTACCTGGTACTGGCTCAGAAACAGAGTTGTGGATCAGTGGAATAGGATAGGAACACAAGATGGAGAAATCGGCAACTATAGCAATCTCTTCTTTGGTAAACCCAAAGAATCCAGCTTCTGGGATAAGAATTCACTATTTCCCAAAAACTGCTGGGAAAATTGGAAAATGGTATGGCAGAAACTGGGCATAGACCAATATCTTATACCACATACCAAAATAAAGTCAAAATGAGTTCATGATTTAGGAATAAAGGCCGACACGATAAGCAATTTGGGAGAGCAAGGAATAGTTTACCTATCAGATTTATGGAAAAGAAAAGAATTCATGACATGACAAGAGATAGAGAGCATTAAAAACACAAAATGGATAATTTTGATTATGTTAAATTGAAATGTTTTGTTATAAAAAAGCCAATGCAACAAAGATTAGGAGGAAAGAAGAAAATTAGGAGAAAATCTTTTCAACCAGTGTCTCTGATAAAGGCCTCATTTCTAAAATATACAGGGAGCTGAGTCAAATATATAGAAATACAAGTTATTCCCTAATTGAGAAGTAGTCAAAGGATATAAATGAGCAGTTTTCAGAGGAAGAAATTAAAGATATCTATAGGCATATGAAAAAATGCTCAAAATCACTACTGATTAGAGAAAAGTAAATCAAAACAACTCTTAGATACCATCTCTCTCCTGTCAGATTGACTAAAATGACAAATCAGGAAAATGATAAATGCTGGAGAGGATGTGGGAAAATTGGAACATTGTTACATTGCTGGTGGAGTTGTGAACTGATCCAGTCATTCTGAAGAGCAATTTGGAACTATGCCCAAAGGGCTATAAAAATGTGCATACCCTTTGACCCAGCAATACCACTTCTAGGGTTGTATCCCAAAGAATTCACAGAAGTGGGAAAAGGACCCATATGTACAAAAATATTTATAGCAGCCCTTTTTGTGGTAGTTAAGAATTGGAAATGAAAGGGATGCCCATCAATTGGGGAATGGCTGAACATGCTGTGGTCTGTGAATGTAATGGAATACTATTGTACTATGAGAAATGGGGATGATATAGACTTCATAACAACCTGGAAAAACCTACACAATATAATGGTGAGTGAGCGGAGCAGAACCAGGAGAACATTATACACAACCATAGATATATGGATTCTGTGAGGGATAACCCTGATAGACTTTGCCCTTCTCAGGAACACAAGGTGCACAGACAACTCCAAAGGACTCACGATGGAGAATGCTATCTACATGAAGAGAAAGAACTATGAAGTATGAATGCAGATTCAGGAACATTTTATGCTTGCCTTTTTCCCCCTTTTTTTCTCCCTTTTGTTTTTGATTTTTTTTTTTTGGTTCTGTATCTTCTATCTCATGATTCACTCAATTGGTCATAATTCTTCTTCACAACTTGACTAGTGTGTAAATCATTTCAAAGCGAAGTTATACATAGAAGACATATCGAATTCCATGCTGTCTTGGAGAGGGAGTGGGGGAGGGAGGGAAGGAAATCTGGAACTCAAAATTATGTAGAATCGAGTGTTGTAAACTAAAAAAATATATGAATTTATTGTTTCTGTGATTTGTTTTTCAATCTACTTATTATTTAAGATTAAATTAGTTTCCAATTATTTTTAATGTAAATTTCCAATGCCCTTTGTTGAATGTCATTTTTATTTCATTAATATCTGAAACAGATGCATTTAATACTTTTGCCTTTCTGCACTTGATTGTGAGGTTTCTATGCCCTAACACATGGTTAATTTTTGTGTAGGTGCCATGTACTGCTGAGAAAAATAGATATTATCTTCTACTCCCATTCAGTTTTCTCCAAAGGTCTGTCATATTGAGCTTTTCTAAGATTCTATTAATTTCCTTAGCTTCTGATTTTTTGGTTAAATTTATATTTTGATTAGATATCCATTTGGTTAGGTTTATTTACTGGTTAGATCTGAGAGGGGCCAGTTGAGATCGCCCATTAGTATAGTTTGGCTGTCTATTTCTTCCTGTAACTCACTTAACTTCTCCTTTAAGAACATGGTTGCTATGCTACTTGGTGCATATATGTTTAGAACTCTCTATGGTACCTTTTAGCAAGACGTTTCCTTCCTCATCCCTTTTATTTAGGTCTATTTTTGCGGTCATTTTGTCTCCAATCAGGATTGCTACTCCTGCTTTATTTTATTTCAACTGTAGCATAATAGATTCTGTTCCAGGCCCTTACCTTTAGTGCATGTGGGGGGGGGGCGGCGAGCACGTGTGTGTGTGTGTGTGTGTGTGTGTGTGTGTGTGTGTGTGCGCGCGTGTGTGTTTGTGTCTACTTCAAGCGTGTTTCTCGTAAACACTATAGTGGAGGATTCTGGTGTTTGATCTACTCTCTATCTGCTTCAGGTTTATGGGAGAGTTCACCCCTCTCACATTCACAGTCATGGTCTACTAACTGCATATTTCCCTCCATCCTTTTTTCTGTCTTGTTTGTCCTCTCTCTTTCACCCTTTACCTCTTCACCAGTGTTTTGGTTCTGTCCCCGACCTTTCCCAAACTGGCCTCCCTTCTGTCAGTCACCTCCCTACTTAATGTCCTCTCCTCCTACTTCCCAGTTGGGTAAGATACATTTGTACATTCAACTGATTTGTATATTGTTCCCTCTTTGAGTCACTTCTGATGAAAGTAAAATTGAAGCAATGCCCACTCTCTAACCTCCATTTTCCCCTGTATTGTAGTAAGTTTTTCTCACTTCTTCATTTGAAATAATTTACTCCTTTCTACCTTTCTTCTGCACCCAGTGTACTCTTCTTTCTCTTCTCTTAATTAATTTTTATGTCATTCCCTTAAATTCTACTTATACTCATACCTTCTATCTATGAATACTCCTAGCTTTATAATTAGTGGTACAATTCTTAAAATTATAAATATCGCCTTCCCATGAATGGATGTTTAGCCCTTTTCAATCTTTTATGATTTTCCCCTTTTTTATGTTTCTTTTGAGTCTCGATATTGGAAATCAAAATTTTTGTTCAGCTCTGGTCTTTTCCTTATGATAGTTTGAAACCCTTCTATTTTATTGAATAACTATTTTTCCCTTGAAGAATTATGCTTAATTTTGCCAGACAGGTGACTTTTGCTTGTAGTCTTAGCTCCTTTGCTTCCTGGTATACCATGTTCTGTGACTTCTGATCCTTTAATGTTGCAGGTGCTAAGTCCTGTGTAATTGTAATTGCATCTCCATGATATTTTAATTTTTTTCTTTCTGGCTGCTTGTAATATTTTTTCCTTGACCTGGTAGTTCTTAAATTTGGCTATAATGTTCCTTGGAATTTAACTTTTGGGATTTCTTCCTTGAGGTGATCAGTGGGTTCTTTCAAAGCCTATTTTGCCCTCTGGTTCCAAGATATCAGAACAATTTTCTTTGATAATTTCTTGGAGTATGATGTCCACATCTTCCTTTAGATAATGATTTTCAGGTAATCCAAAGATTCTTACTTTAACTCTCCTGGATCTATTTTTTCCAGCTCAGTTGTTTTTCCAATGAGGTATTTTATATTTTCTTCTACTTTTTTCATTCAAGATTGTTTGATTCTTGATGTCTCCTACAGTGCCCAGTTGTACTTTTTAAGGAATTGTTTTCTTTATTCAGCTTTTGTACCCCTTTTTCCTTTTGGCCAATTATACTTTTTAAAGGAATGGTTTTTTTTTCCTTTTCCCAAGCTCTTGACTCTTTTTTTTTCATAATTCTATGGTATCATTCTCATTTCTTTTCCCAATTTTTCTTCTACCTCTCTTATTTGATATTTTTAATTTTAATTTTTTTTTACCAGAACACAAATACAGAATAGAGAAAACAAACAAAAAGGTATCAAAATTTAAATATTGAAACTTAAATACAAAGAAAGAAGAAACATGTCATGTGCATATCAGAACATAAGAGAGGATTCAAAATATGTAAAAATAAATTTTCATTTCAAGAAAGCCTGTGTGATAAATAATACACCTTATGTTGAGAATTGTCTATCTTTTCTTTGCTTCCTTGTGTTTTCTTTTGTTCTCTGCTGTGCACTTTTTAACTCTTTCTCTTTCACTCAGCCCTCCAGAAAGCTACAATATAGTTTAGATATGTTTATTGATATATACATACACATACAGATATATACATACACTTATACATATATACATGTGTATATAGTCATATACTTTCCCAAACACACTCTACTCCTGATCTTTTTATGTTTGTATATATCTCTTGTTTCCTGTCCCTCTTGACTCCTCTACTTCACTTATACCCACTACCTTGCTCTCCTATTACTTGCCTACCCCCGCCTCCTCTGTCAACTACCTTGCCCTCTGTTGCAACAATTTGGCTATCAGCTGCTATGCGGGTGAAAAGCCAACACAAGCCCAACAACAAGAATGCTGCCAGCACAGGTTCTTTTGATCTGCTTTACTAAGGAAAGCAACTTTAAGGGGTTAACAATCTTACTTTAATCCAACATATACATATAAACTCACTTAGTTCAGGAAGAAAAGCCAGCAACCCGAATTTCTGAGCAAATATAAAAAAAGTTACAAACATACACAATACAAGCAGACCAGATCACAATTCATAGTTACCAAGAAACCATCGATATCTGTGTTCATGAGCTGGGGAGCTCTTAACAACTACTGGCCCAGAGCCACTCTTCCTATGGCTAAGAGCCCCAAGGGAGAACACCAATCTCTGGGTTTATATATCTTGTTCAGGGTCAAAGGTGAGTCACACATGCAACTCACCCACGTGACCTAAAAGTGTCACCAAAATGTGTCTTAAACCCCCATGGTCTAAAAGCCCTGATGTCACAAACATATTAATCAAACACATGTAAACTAGGCTTTTCCTTGAGGCAAGGTCATGAAGGACTCCTAATTTAATCGAGGAAACAAAGGCCAAACTCTTCAAGGGCACTTGATTAAGTGCTAAAAGCCCACCTTAATTACCAATACATCCTCTTATTACTTGCCTTCCTCCCTCCAAGGATTTCTCCCCTATCCTCCCATTCCCATTAATCTAAACACCCTTGTACACTCACCTTTTACCTATTCCCTCATTCTCCCCTCTAAAGATCTCCCCTCTCTATGCCCCTACCATTTTCTTTCTCCTAAATTTAGAAGACTTTTATGCTCTTCTAAATATATATATATATATACACATATATATGAATATATATGTACATATATATATATATAAATATATATATGTTTATATTGTTCCCTCTTAAACCCATTCCTGATGAAAGTAGGTTACCAGAACTACCAGCCCTCCTCCCCTATTTAATTCCTCTGTATCCTTTCTTCCTCTTGCATCTCATTTGTATAAAATAGTTACTCTTTTTAGTTGTTCCTAAATGGTTTTACTTTTAAAAATTCATAGCATAGTCAGGTTTGCCCCAATCTTTCTTATGAGCTCACCATTTATTAATAAGAATCTTAGACATACATTTTATGTTATATATAAGGTAAATAGTCTGTCCTCATGAATCCCTTATAATTAGTCTTTGGTATATATCTTATGTTTCTCTTGGTTCTTGTTATATCAAATCTTCTATTAAGTTGAGGATTTGTTTTACAAAGTCTTGAAAGCCTGAGAGTTTAACAAATGTCCATTTTTTTTCATTAAAAATAATACTTAACTTTGCAGGGTATGATATTTTGATATTTTCAGCCAGAGCCCCAGGTCTTTTGCTCTTGAATACATTGTGTTCCAAGACCTGTGGTCCTTTAATTTCTTTCTTGCTAGGTCTTGTATAATTCTGATTGTGGCCATATTTAAATTGTTTTAATCTTGATGCTTTTAATATTTTGTCCTTGAACTGAGGGTTTCAGAATTTGAATATGATATTCCTATGAGTTTTCCTCATAGCATCTCTTTTAAGTGGTGATTGATAGAATTTTTTTCTATTTCTACTTCCCTGCCTTGTTCTAATGCTTCAGGACAATTTTCTTTAATTATTTTTTGTATTATTGTATCGATTCTTTTTTAAATCATAACTTTCAGTTAGTCTAATTATTTTTTATATTTTTTCTTCTTGATCTATTCTCCAAATCTGTTGTTTTTCTTATGTTTCACTTTCTCTTCTATTTTTTCATTATTCTTGTTAGTTCAATTATTTCTTGATCTCTTATAATTTCAGTGGCTCCACTTTGCTCAATTCTAATTTTCAAGATGTTATTTTCCTCCTTAAGATTCTGGATCTCCTTTTCTGATTAGTTAACTTTCCTTTTATAACCTTCTTGTTTTTCTTGGATTATTCTTTTTTTTATTTTTTCCTCCATCTCTGTCATTTGATTTTCAAAGTCTTTTCTAAGATCTTCTATAAATTCTTTTTGGGCAGGTGACCATTTGATGTTGCTCTTTGGGGGCTTCTTTACTTCAATATCTTTCTCTGAGGATGAACCCCAGTCATTTCTATTCCCATAATAGGTTTCTATGGTTGGATCCTTTCTCCTTTGCCTGTGCATTTTTTGTGGTAATACCCTACTTTTATAGTCACCTCTAGCCCTGGGGTATGAGAAATGGTGCCTCTTGCCCCAGACCTTTGGTTCTCCCCTCTGGCCTGGAAGCAAAGCCAAACCTCCAACCTCCTGTAAGTGCCCACAGCAAGGGGCTTTCTGCCCCACTACTTCTGCACTCACCTGGACTGTGGTGCTTCCTTCTCGCCCCCACAGCACCTCGCAGCCCAGCTGGGTCTGGCATTCCTCATCAGCAGAGGTTCTCTCAATCTTCCTGGGCTCAAACACCCAACTCCTCTCACTATCCTGGGGTGAAAAGTTCCTGTGGCTGGGGTTAAGGCGGCCTCTCAAACCAACTAACCTCAGGACTTGCTGCTTGTTGTTAAAACAGAATTCAGCCTGAAGGTGTTTACTCTTCCTGGGACCAAACCTTATCCTGGGATTTTTCTTTGGATCTTCTCAAATTGTCCCAAGAAGACCCAGGTTGTGCCCCTATTCTTTGTCTCCACCTATACTTTGTTTGTCCTAAGGTGCTATTTAAACTCTTTTGGGGGGGAAAGTCTTTAGAGCTTGGAATTTTCTGACCTACAAGGCCATCTTCCTAGAATCCTCTCCTCTTATCTGATTTTTATTTTTTTTATTATTTTTTTAATCTTTTTTAATCTTTCTTTTTAATTTTTTAATCTTTCTTTTCACGACAATCATTGCAAGTCTATACCTATGACTTTAAAAAGGAAAGTAACTTTGTTTTTCTTTTCCAAGGAACTTCCTCTCCCCCAAGTCCCAAACCCCAAACCCTAACAATTCAGTATTCTTTTTTTTTTTTT
>JAQQSZ010011439.1:0-12252 GCA_028646595.1 Phalanger gymnotis | reverse complement strand
CCAGTCACTGCTTCCCAGCCGCCATCTTGGCTCCGCCCTTATTTGACTTTTTGTGACCCCATTTGGGGTTTTTGGGCAAAGATACTGCCATGATTCGCCATTTCCTTCTCTAGTTCATTTCACAGATGAGGAAACTGAGGCAAACTGGGTTAAGTGACTTGCCCAGAGTCACATAGCTAGGAAGTGTCTGAGGCCAGATTTGAACTCAGAAGATGAGTCTTCCTGATTTCAGGCCCAGTACTCTATCCTCTCTGCTACCTAGTTGCCCAGATAGCTAGTTAAAAGCATCTATTTAATATTTACTTCATGGTAGGCATTGTACTAAGCAAGCAAAAACTAATACAACAAGAACAACAAAAATACAGTTCCTACCCTCACTGGGTTCATTTTCTAATGGAGGTAAGACAAAGGGGAAGTAGAAGAGGGGGTGATGATTAGAGTTTCTATGGAAGGGTGAAGTTGCAGATAAGAAGACAGAGAAGGCCAGAGAGTACAGAGTTGAACTAAGAAGGAAGTAAGCATGGCCTGGCTTTCAAAGGAGTTTTTTTTTAAGGCAGTTGCACTAAATTTAGTTTAAAACATTTTTTATTAAGCGTCTACTATGCACAACGAAGTCTCTTTAGTATCTATAGTTTTTTAGCCATGTTTTATGGCTGTAAGTTATGGAATACTATGTTTTCTGAAGAGTTAAAGTTGGAGATCACCCAAAGGGCAATGGAGAGGCAAATAATGGGTATGAGCAGATTGTGACACATTCAATCATGCAGGATGTATAAAGGATGTAATCAGATATATCTATATCTATGTATCTAGAGAAAAGTATGGTTATATAGAGAGAGCAAGGGATAACCAATGGACAGCTCCATTGATATGCATGAAATGTCAAGTGGGACCTTCAGGAAGGTCCCACTATTGGGTGTACACCCTCTGTTCCCCTACCACCATTATGCTGTATTTGTTGGGTAACATGAATGACAGTCCTACAAAATGGGGAGAAGGGAGGGGTTCATACCTATATCATTAGAAAGAATAAACACGTTGATGAGATCACTTATCCATTAGAATATGAAAGTATGTGTTGGACAATGGGATTTAAAAGCCAAAAAATTCCTGCCCTCAAATTAATTTACTAAGTACCTACTATGTGCCAGGCACTGGACTAAGCTTTGGTGATACAAAAAAAGACACAATTCCTGTCCTCAAGTTGCTTATAATCTAAAGGGTAGAAGGCAACAGACAATAGAAAGCTGAAAAGGGGAGGGGAGGTTGCCCACACACGGGCATGAGGAAGAAGTTAAAGAAGTCCAAAATGAGTGTCGTACTCTAACTTCTACCCGTTGGTCCTAGTTTTTCCCTCTGGAGCTACCCAGAATAGATCTGATTTGCTTCCTCTACAAGACAACACTTCAGATATTTGTAGCTACATACCTATCATGTGTCAATCTCATTCAATCTAACAACCTCAGATAGGAGGTCAGGGCAGGGTTAACAGAAGCTAGGAGGTTGAGAGATCTCATATGAAAATAGTTTTGGTTTTTTCTTTTTGGCTCCCAAACTTCCCCAACTGCCTTTATCTCAGAGATATTCAGTGTCATCAGGCAGTGTCTATCATTGCTTGAGGCATCAATCAACACATTTCATCCCCTGAAGTGTTCCATGGCTAGACAAGTGTAGGAGATTCCATCTTAGGTCTTTTTCACCTGGACTGTTTTAAACCAGGTTAGCACCCCCCTCTCCCCCATCCCAATCCTGTACTTGTACAGGTGGTTTTTTTTTAACCTAAATTTAGGACTTTATATCCATCTCTTATGCATTTAATATTATTAGTTTTGGCCAATGGTGTCAGCCTTTTGAGACATTTCCTTTTTCCTATTCCCTTTTCCTCATGGCATCCTTTCAAATACTATAAGAGAGCTCAAGATTCAGTTGTTCAGTATATTAGCTATCCCAATTTTGAGTCATTTGCACATTTTATATGAATACTTTTAATCTGGGTCTTCAACTAAGTTACTGATAAATTCACTTAATGGGACAGGAACAATGGGACAGGAACAAAGAATAATGACCTTCAGCCTACCACTGAAAATACTGAGTCATGATCAGTACCCTTTGGATAACATCCAGGGAACTATGAATTGGTTTATCATCCAACCATTTTTTTCTATGTGATCTACAAAGATATGAAGACTTGATCAGATCATTTGCTCAAATTAGTGCCCCTGGGCCTTACCATCCGCATTCCTGCTGAACCTTTAGGAGTTCTGGTCTTTTCTATCTGTCCTGCAGCTGAAGTCTCATTAATGTGTTATCTCCCTTAATTAATGTCATTCCTTGAGAGTAGAGACTGTCTTGCTTTTTTTATTTGTACATCTCACACTTAACTGAGTGCTTGGAATATATAAAGTACTTAATAAATACTTTTTTCATTCACTCATTTATTCAATATTATCTATGGAAGTTTTCTTATTTCCCAGAATACCCTAGCAGGAGCAGTATAGGAGCAGTCCAGTATAGCTTACTGTCATATAACTACCTTTAATTTGTGGAACCACAGACAAGATGACATTGTAGCATCCCCCTAGAATAGGTGTGATGTAGTAGATAGGGCACCGTGCCTGGAGACAGGAAGACTTATCATCTTGGGTTCAAATCTAGTCTCAGACACTTGCTAGCTATGTGACACTGGGCAAGTCACTTAGCCCTGTTTGACTCTGTTTCCTCATCTATAAAATGAGCTACAGAAGTAAATGGCAAACCACTTTGGTGTCTTTGCCAAGAAAGCCCTAAATGGGGTCACAAAGAGTTGGACAAATGAATGAACAGCAATAGAATAGGTGTAGTTAAGGGGTGTCTCTTCTGGCATGTGTATCATTCTCTTGCTTAAACCAACCTGGAACATTTAGGGTGCTGTTGAGTCTGAGTCCGAGATGAGGCCCTGCCTCGATGGTGTCTATTTCCCCTAACCACAATGGTGGAAGTCAATTTGAGCCTTCCACAGTATAGGCTCTGGGAATCTGTCTGTACAAGAGTCATTGTGTAGAGGGTAAACTCTCTTTCAAAGAACCTCAGTGTTGGATGCGACTTCTAGTCCAAATCAATAGTCTAAAGTATTTATTAAGCACCTAGGATGCTGTAAGCAGTATTCTAGGCACTGGGAATTCAAAGACAAAAATGAACCTGTCCTTGCCCATAGGAAACTTACATTCTATTATGGAGGCAACATGTGCACATGTATATATATATATATATGTACACATGTATATATATGTCAGTGTTTTCAGGCAAAATGAATACAAGCTAGTTTGGAAAGAAGAGCACTGGCAAATGGGAGGATCAGGAAAGGTTTCGTGTGGAAGGTGGTACTTGAGCTGAGTCTAGAACGGAGTAAAGGATCTTAAAAGGTAGAGATGATGAGGTGATTCATTCTGAGCATGGGGAATGGCCAGTGCTAAGGTATAGAATATATATGGAGAATAGCCAGAAAGGCAGTTTGGCTGAACTCTATTGGGCTGGAACACAATTAATGGACCCAATAATGAGGCTGGAGAGATAGGTTTGGAGCAGATTATGAAGGACCTTAAACTGCAAACAGAGAAATTCATATGTGATCCAGATGTGAAGGAGCTGTTGCAGTTTATTGAGTAAGGGAGTAACAAGGTTGAGCCTGCACTTAAGGAATATCACTTTGAAAGCAGTGTGGTGGGTGAATTGGAGGGGAGAGAGATTTGAGTCAGAGAGACTAGTTAGGGCGCTATTGCAATAAAGGGGAAGGGCATAAGCATTTATATGGTGCCTACTATGTGCAGGCCGCTGTCTTAGCCCATAGTAGGTACTTAATAAAAGTTTATTGAATTTTTTTGGCTTTTTGGCAGGGCAATTGGGGTTAAGTGACTTGCCCAAGGTCACACAGCTAGTAAATGTGTCCAGTGTCTGAGGCCGTATTTGAATTCATGTCCTCCTGACTCCAGGGCCGGTGCTCTACTCACTATGCCACCTAGCTGCCCCCAAAAGATCATTGATTGACTATTGACTGTGCTAAGTGCTTAACAAATGTTATATCATTGATCCTAACAACAATTCTGGGAGGTGATACTATTATCCCCATTTTACAGTTAAGGAAACTAAGGCAGACAGAGTTTAAATGCCTTGCCTAGGGTCACACAGCTAGTAAGTGAGGCTGAATTTGAATTTAGATCTTCCTGACTCTAGACCCAGAGCTTTATCTACTGCACCACCTAGCTCCCACATAGCTTTGACAAGAGGTGATGAGGGCCTAAGCAAAGGTGGTGGCTGTCACAAGTAATGGGAAGAGGATAGATGCAAGAGATGTTGTGGAAGGACAGGTGGCAAGATTTATCAACTGACTGGATATGTGGGGTGATGGGAGTGAGGAATCGAGGATGGTGGGGCCCCCAACAAAAGTAGGAAATTTGAATAACATTTTATCCAAAATGTCTGAAAAATAGTTTGAAAGTGAGGCTGGTTTGGAGAAAAGTTTGGGATAGCCTTGGGACGTCTGGTTTGAAATGACCACTGATCCAGCTCATACCTGCAGCCACAGCTGCGACAGCCCCAGCTTCTGATTGAATATTTCTAGTGATGGAGAACCACCTGCTTGCTGAGGCAGCCCATTTCAATTTTGGTTTCTCTAACCATTAGGAATTTTTTCTTGTCATCAAGCAGAAATCTGACTCTAATTTCCACCCATTATTCCTAACTCTGCCCACAGGGGCCAAGCAGAATCAGCCTATTCCCTTTTCCTCATGGCATCCTTTCAAATACTATAAGAGAGCTCATATTTCTCACTAAGCCTCCCCTTCTCCAGGCTATACATCCTTAGTCCCTTTAAATGATCTTCAATATGGTATGACATGGAAAAGGGATTCTTAACCTGGGGCCTGGGAACTTCTGTTTTTTTTTTTTTTATATTTTGATAATTGTATTTCAAAATAAAGTTTCCTTTGTAATCCTATGTATTTTATTTTAGGCATTTAAAAATATGATTCTGAGAAGGGGTCTAAGGCTTTACCAGACTGCCAAAAGATCCCTGGTGGCTTTTTCACTGTTTTGGTTGTCTTTTTATGGATGTCCTCCCCCTTACTAATGTGCTTCCTAAAATGAGGCACCCAGCTCTGAGCTATTTACTCTCTAGCCCTTGACATTCTCCTTCTCTTAATGCAGCCTAAGATGGCATTCATTTTTTTAGCTCCCCGTCTCATTGATTACTTGTACGAATCTTTCTCTATAGTAGTCTTTTTTTTTGGTCTGGTCCAGTGATTTTTTTTTTTGAAAGAAACTCCTTAGTAGCGAAACTACTTCCACCAATGCAAAACAACAATTACAGTTATCCCTTCCACCTTGTGACTTTCCCCCATCACTGTTTTGCTACATCACGGGTCAGCATAAGAAATCATGTAGGAATTTTGGGGGAGTTTTGCGGAAGCTGCAGACAACACAGAAAGGCCAGCAGATGACTGGAAAAAGCTTAGAAACTCAGAAATGTATAAAATATGTGTACAATACATATCAATAATATCAACATGTTTTATTTTTTAATACTATAAGAATTCCGACTCCTTCTCTGGTATGGAGGGCCAAAAATTTTATGCAGATTTTCCAGATTATGGGGGTGCCCTGCCCCTAACCCCTGCAATGTGGAAGGGAATGACTGTATAGTCCTTAGAGTTATTTGAGGGTAAGAGGTTATGTGATTTGCCTAGGGTCTCATAACATGTTACTTGCAGGATTTGAACCCAGGATTTTCAGACTCAGGCAGGGCTCTCTCTCCACTACATCAAGGGGCCTTTTTTTTCTATCATTTCCTATATTGTAAATGCCATACCTATTATGGGGCAATTGGTATCTGGAGCTTCTGCTGATTTCTGAGTCAAGTTCTTTGAGTGGCATAAAGTTTCTCAACACTACAATATCTCTAACATTTCTTTGTATTCATTCTTGTCAGAGATACATGTCATGAACTCCTGGGACACGTCCCCCTACTTGCTGATCCCAAGTTTGCTCAGTTCTCACAAGAAATAGGCCTGGCCTCCCTGGGAGCCTCTGATGAAGATGTTCAGAAGCTTGCCACAGTGAGTCTTCTCTGTTTTCGTGCCAGACTTTGAAAAAAGATCTTCCTGTTCATCTGAGGTTACTAAAGGAAAAAAAGAGATTTTTACAGTTATTAATGGTGAAAGCAAAACTGTAGTTTGAAGATGAGTAGGTGGCATTGAGAGGCTAGATAGATGATGTAATGGGGCATTCTGGGACATTGTTAGCTGTTTCGGGAAGAAAGATCACATTTCAGAGATGTGACATTTATATCTTCAAATAATAATCAAAATTTCTCTTGATAATTGTTTCCTTGCATGTTTTTGATTTTCAGTGTTAGTTTATATGCTTAATGTTTTATGTTTTTGGCCTATAACAGTTTAGGCACATTTATACTTAATATTCATTTGACTGGTTCTGTTTACTCACTAAGTGAATTGATCACCTTACAGACTGTGTGGTTTTGAGCACAATCTATATTACAATGTTCAGACATGGCCATTTTATCATACTCTTGCTTCAACATTTACTTTTTTTTTTGGGAGGGGGGTCAGGACTTGTGATTTCCTTCATGTAGGGAACTCCCAGTGTGGAAGTTTACTCTACTGATGCAAACAGGTCAACTTTTCTGCAACTTATATTCTTGAGAATTACTTGGAATCCAAAGACTTGTTCATGATCACTCAATCAATTAATCAATATTCGTTAAGTGCCTACAATGTGCCAGGCATTGTGTAAAGTTCTGGGGATACAAAGCAAGGCAAAAAACAGTTTCTGTCCTCAATGAGCTCACGATCTAATGGGAGAGATAACATACAAACAAATATATACCAAACAAGGTATAGCCAGGAGAAATAGGAAATAATTAAGAGAGGGAAGGCACTAGAGTTAGGAAGGGTTGGGAATAGTTATATAGCTATTGTATGTCAGAGGCAGGATTTGAACGTGGGTCTTTCTTACTCCAAGACCAGTCCTCTATGGCACATTGCCTTTTTTTTTCTTCTGGTATTTATAAAGCTTCCAATATTAGATGTTGGGATTGAAGGTTGGGAAGTCATGTAGAAAGAAAAGAGGTATAATCAGAAGACTTGGATTTTAATTCTACCTCTGATACCTAATACTTATGTGATCTTGGGCAAGTTACTTAATTGTCCTACGCCTTAATTTCCTCATTTGTACATAGATCTTGTGACACCTTGTGTTTTAATGCATGGTGAACTCACTTCAGGTTCAAGGTCCTTTGTTGGTCCATACCTGCTCAACATGTTAGCTAGCTCATGAGCTCCCATTAATGGGTCTTCTTTTTCTCCAGTAAGACAGAAGACCAGTTTAGTTCAAAGTGAAGACATTTAATGAAATAGATTTACAGCAGCACATTCCTCCAGTAGATAGAGGGTATGCCATCAGTGTAGAGAGTGAGCAGGCCTAGCTAGGGCCTAGATTACATGTGATGAGCAACAGGGGCCCACACATGGGGAATACACATGAAGGGACAACTCACATCTTCCACACAGCAGGATGGTATCTTATAGTGATCTTCTCATACTGATTTCAGTAGGCCTGTTGCTCACCAAGCATGGCATCTCTGCTGGCACATTGTTCTGTTGAAGTTTCTGGGCCTGCTCCTTTCTGGGCAAAATGGTGTCTCTATCTGGCCTTCTTCTCATTTGGTCACAGTGGTATTTTTCCTAGTCTTATTATTCACTGGGTGCTGGGGGATTTCTCCTAGGCCTATAATTATTGACTTTCTAGGTCTTTATTAGGCTAGAAGAAGGGGTGAAGAACCTGTGGATTTGTTCTGGGAAGTTTGGATTCAAAGGGCCGTACTTGTGGACCTAGAGGGCCTCAAGGCCGCAGATTCCCTACCCCTGTATGGAGGCCAGAATCTGCCCAGATAAAGGCATATTCATAATTCTTTAGTCATACCCCCTACATACAACTAGGAATAGGTCTGTCCTTTTTCAGTCCCTATATCAGAATCAGAGATCAAAGCTGTTTATTATGTATAACTACCTTCCTGTGATTAGTTACTCATATGACCCCAAGATCACTTCCGGCTTAGGTCGTTGTTGTTCAGTCATTTTCAGGTGTGTCCGCCTCTTAGTGACCCCTTTGGTGGCTTTCTTGTCAAAGATATTGGAGTAGTTTGCCATTTCCTTCTCCAGCTCATTTTACAAATGAAGAAACTGAGGCAAACAGGGTTAAGTGACTTGCCCAAGGTTGCATAGCTAGTAAATGTCTGAGGCCAGATTTGAATGCAGGACGATGAGTCTTTCTGAAGCAGGTCTGACACTCTATCCACTGCACCACCTCACTTCCCTAGGGACCTCAAAATCATCTCTGGTTTAAATATAAGCTTGGGCTAAAGGTAGCTCAGGGAAGCAAGGTCAGTGTTCTCTGCCTACTTTGTCTTCAATCCTGTCTTTATTATGCATATCAGCTCCTCCATCTTTTGCCTTTCTTTGTATCCCCAGCACTTAGCACAGTACCTGGCACATAGTTGGTGCTTAATAAATACTTATTGACTGACATCCCTATCAGAAAGAAAAGCCTAATTGCTTTGGCACCATATTTTGACCAGGGAAAGACCTCGGTCTCCCTGCACGTAAAATGAAGGAGTTGGACCACAGATTCTCTATTGTCATTTCCAGCTTTAGACCAATGACTCTTTGAAAGTTGTTCTGAGTATGGGGAATAGTAATAGTCAAGAACCATAAATAACAGTGAGGAATAAGGGTGGTAAATAATAATCGGCCAATCAGGTTGGAATTTTGTGATTGGGTTAGTAGTAAAAAAATAACAGCAAGATTTAGACTTAGAGTATACTACACTAAAAAAAAAAAGATTCCTAACAGATGAAATTTGTATTGGGTCAACTAAAACTCCTTTTCCTTGTTTTCCCAGTGTTCAATGACTGCCCCACTTCAATTCCTACTTCTCATTAACTTTAACATTTCAACTACCTTCAATTTTATCAACTATCTGGTTTGCTAGTCCTTCTTGCTTTGAAAAATATTTTGCAGACCAAGAGAAGCTAAGAAAGCTCTCAAGTGATATTTGGAGCATAGAGGGGTAGTGACACATTTCCTATTAGCTACCACTATAAGGAGTTAGGAAGGCTTTTTCTGAGATGACATCAGAGCTGCTTTTGACTTCCAGCACAACATCCTGTCTCTGAGTTAAAGACCAAAGTGAACAGAATCATGCCAGGAAAATCTCTGACAGAGAAAATGTGCTAAGATTCTAGCTAGGCAGCTTCAAAGTAAATATGGAAACAAATGAGCTGATGGGTGACATGCATATTAATGAGCCCTAAGCAACATGCCAGAGCAAGAAAACCATTAAGATGACCAAATGCAGAGAGATTAACAACTAAAGCATTGCTGGGAGGGGTTGAAAATGCCTATGGAGGGAAAAGAAATGGACCTTTTAGGAATTCATACCAGAAATGAAGGCATCATTAATGGACTTCCTGAACTTTGTTTCCATTAAGTAATGCGCCAGAGGAAGAAATAAATAGCATAGACCCAGGAAGGAAACTGATAGAATAAAAAACCTAGAAAATACTGATTATGTAGAATGACGAGACAGGCAATATTACTCTTTGCACCAGGCGAGATTTATAGTATTAATGATGATATTTATGCAAGGCCAGTTTCCCCCCTTTGAGTAAATTTGAGAATTTAGGAAGAAAGGAGTTAAGCAAAGCCAGTGAAGGTAGACGTTTCATAACTACTTCAGATGTGCTGTCGACAAATCTGTCCAAGGAAAGAAAGAAGTAATTGCTCCGGGTGACTAAGTGACATAAGAAGACTTTCATTGTTTTGTCCAATGTTTCACTTGAACTTCTGGATCTTTCTCCCTCACTACCACCCAATTGCCAGTAGCTATTACTATTCTTTGCCATATTTCTGCATGATATTTATTTTGACATTTTAATAACACTTTGGTTGGGGAATGAAGCAATTTCTGCTGGTACTGGTTTCTATGCCCAGAAAACTATTTAAATGAAGCACTTTTGTATTTGGGGAAATTGATGATGATGTCTTGACTCACTGTTATAAATGTAAATAATTTGCCCTCTGGTGCATAATGAGTAAGACTCTGGTTGTGGCTGTTCTATTCTCCATACTAGTCATCAGCTGTCTGGGTCTATGCATGAGTAAGATACAAAAATAGTCCCCAAACCAAGGGTAAGGGTAGGCTAGGGATCATTATAGGGAAGAACATCTTTGTTTAGCTTCCTTCCAAGGACAGATCAAATGTTTGCTCTTTCACAAGGATCCGGCCAATTATTGGCACCCTCTCCCTTTTGACCTCCCTTATTTTATATTACGTTGTCTGAACATCGCATTTGCTTATTCGTGTTCATCTTGATTCGCTCCTCATTCTCCAGTCGAATGTGAGCTCTGGAGGGAGATGAGTGTTTCATCTTTGTTTTTGTATCTCCGAAGACTATCAGTGCTCCACAAATAGTATGTGGGACTTACTATGTGTATAGTAGCAAAACTATGACATTTTCATTGTAGGTTTGTTCAGTTGAAGAGAGATGCCAATTTTTTTCCCAGTGGAGAGCTGGTTCTAACTTGGTTGAGGGTTCTTGGTGGCTTACTTTCTAGTGAGTGAATTCTTGATGAATATTTTTCATGAGATAGAATGACTTGAACAACTCAGTATAGAAAGGGATTTTGTGGTGGGAAGCGGGGGATTGAGTTCAGGATGTATTGCCTGATATAACTAATGGTCAGTTTCCCAAAGGCTTACTCAAATTGACATCTTTGCATTGTGGGCGCCATGTTTGTTGAGTTCGTCATCTAGTGGTTCTTGGTGAGTACACTGTTATGCTCGGTGGCATTTTACTATTTGTATTCCTCATTGTCATAGGCACAGGGATACAACATGAATAGAAATTTGCTGATTAGATGAATTTAGTAACTTACTCCTGGAAATATGCTGATTTCCCCCCAGATTTAAGTAAATTTAAGGGGGCTGCTTTCCTAAACCATGTAAGTATCTTGTAATGCAGATGGCATCAATTCAATCCATTCATTTCTCCCCTCATAAAGCCATTTGAAACAGACAAAGCTGTATATCATCTTTAGGAGAAAGCAATCAGCATGAATACGCCACAGATGTTTCACAAACTGATTAAATCAGCCTGTGGCCCAGTTGGAATTTTTTATATATGGAAAATCATTCATCCAGGTTTTTTTTATTATTTTGGTTTGTTTTTTTTTCCCTAAGAAATTGAGGTTCCAGCTCATCTGGAATTCCTAACTTTTTGGTGGACAGGAAAGATGGAAAGAGAGGGATGGAGTCATAGTCAACAAGTTTGAGGAATGTTGCTAAGAGTGAGAGGTGTATCCATGTCCAAATTTGTTCCAGGGTCTTTGAGAAGGTGGAATTATCAGTGGTCTTAGGACCTACCAAGAACAGCTAACATTGCGATAGGAAGGAGTGATTAGGAAATTCTTGAAATGTAATCATGTCTGTTTCTCTGTTTTCAAGGCTAATCGTTTGTATATTTATTTATTTTTATAATTAAAAAAATGTTCTGAGTTGTCTCTCTCCCTCCCTCCTAATCCTATGTTAGTGAAGGTCAACATGTGCTAGAGACATAGATATGGAACTCTGTCTTTTGCACATTTAAACAAGAAGTTCTGCTTCAATTAAAGCCATCAGTGTCCATGAGTAAATGAAAATATGTTTGAATTTCCTGAATGTGTGAATTTCAGATCTTCCATTTTACATTAGGGACCCAGGCTTAGTTAGTTCTTTCATGTGCTGAGAATGTTAATCTGAAGCAACAATTATAATTCGAAAGGATAGAATCAACGTAAAGGTAACCCAGGACATTAGCAAGTTTTAATAGTTAAGTTTGTCCTTGCCTTCACCTTTCTTGGCCAGGAATTAGAAACTTTAGGATTACGAAAGTGCCTACTCAGCTATAGTTCTGTGTATGGGTCATCATTTTTGGTAGCTCAACAGAAAGCATGCAATAAGTCCCAGGCTTAATTACTCAATGCTAGTGCTTTTGAACTGTTTCAGATGTTTCGAACATTAGATGAGAAGTGGACAAAGTGCCAAAAGGAGCTCTCATACAGTCTTTTTTTTTTTTACTTTTGAACATCTGTTTTTCTAAAACCTTGAGTTCCAAATTCTCTCCCCTCTTCCCTTCCCCTCCACCCTCCCTAGGAAGTCAAG
>JAQQSZ010011438.1:0-12252 GCA_028646595.1 Phalanger gymnotis | reverse complement strand
TTTTGCCACATTCACATGTACCTCTCTTTAGTACATCAGCATAAAAACAAACCCACCATTCAGAGAAAAGCTTCCTTTTGTCATAGTTTTCAGAAGTACCCGTAGAATTAGAAATAATTAATTAATAACAATGCCTGCGTGCCCAGCACAGCTGGAATGACTGGGCAACTGTCCAGCTTGGAGGGAAGAAAAGAAGGTTGGCAAATTAACCAACCAAATTCATCTCCATGCTTTCCTTATGCCTTTCTTTTTGCCTTGTCTTTGCCTTAGCCTTTTGCCTTTGTCTTTCTCTCTATCCCCACCCTCATCACCCTTACCCCTTTCTAGCCCATCATTCCCACTCCAACATGAAACACATTTGTTTTCCATATGATTTTTAAAAGCATCTCTCTTCTTTACATCCACTATTTTCACATCTCTCTATATAAAGATAAAAACTAAGATATTCTTTATTGAAACTAGTATAATCTCAGATTCTCTAAGCCATACCTGTAAGTGAATACTCTCCTAAAGTTTCCCAGTGGCAAAATACCAAGTTGTGACTACTATTTTATTGGATTGCCTGGGCTGTAATTGCATATTAGTTAGCAATTTAGCTCCTCTTATCTGGGGAACTTTCTGTTTGTTTGATTGTAGCAAAATAGCAAAACGTGCTATTTCTTGCCATGCCCATTTTTTTAGCCTATTCTTTGACCCAGTCCTTTCTGCTGTGAAGGTCCTCTGGCTTTGTGCTAATAGGAAAGAAAACATTCATTCAGCCCTCATGTTTTCCAGAGAGCGCGCATGGTAGTCTGCTTGAATTTTCCATAAATAAAGCAGGTAAGGATAATTGCGCAAGACGTTTTGTTCATATTCTTCATGACATAATTTGTGATCACAATTAGTTTCATCAGTTTAATCTTCTGAAGGTTTTCTTTCTAGATTGTTGTCTATTCCCATGTGCATAATTCATCATGGGGATTTAGAAAACCCCATTTTTCTTCAACTAGAGCGTAAGAAACCAATGTGCTATTGGAAGAGGAAAGCAAGTATCTTCTTTTCAAACCATCACAATGATTTTAAAGAAATCCCACTGTGCAAATTCAATTATACGGAAGGAAATTGAGAAGTGTTTGCTCATTTTGAGAATGTCCTGCTTATGCTGATGGCATGACATACCATTAACTTACAATGGTCATTTACAGCATAATAATACAAGCGTAATAATAAAAACAAGTCCCACTTCTGGCATTTATCTTTACAAATTCCATTTGTAATACATCCAAATAACAGTAATATAAAATTATATTTTTGTCAAGCTACATTGCATTCAAGTTACATGAATATGAAAATAACAGATGAAATATAACTTAGTAGCCCTATAGTTTCTGATGATTGTCATCTATAATTTACAAAGGCGTTGTGCTCATGTCTCCTTGGTACCAACTTCAGATGATTTAGGCTAGAAGTGGTAGTGATGATTTAGTAATAGAAAGGTCTTGATAAGTCCCTGTTCAATGACACTAGAAAAAAATTAGATTTTTTTCCGGTGATATCTATACTCTAGTATGAAATTCTTCCAGTTGCAGAGTCTTTATTTTGAAGGGAACTTAGGGGTCATCTAGTCCACCCCTAACTAAAAGAGGAATTCCTTCTACAAAGAACCTCTCCCACCTATGACCATCCACCTTGACCACCTCCAGAGATGGAGTAGGTTGTCTTAGGAAGCAGTGAGTTCTCAGTTTTTAAGATTGTTCTAATTGCTAGAAAATTCCCCCTTGTGTTGAGTCAAAATTGTTTCCCTGTAACTTAGAATTGTATGATCATAGATTTAGAGCTGGAAAGGAAAAGAGAGTCCATCTCACCCAATCTCTTTATTTTATAGATGAGAGAACTGAGGCCCAGAAAAACTAAGTGATTTGCTCAGTTAGATAGACAATAAGTGGCTGCTTGAGACTCTGTTTTCCTTCTTGTATTCTAAACATGAGTACAGAAAAAAATTGCCTGGTCTTGGATCATATGACTGAGTGATTCATCAAGATCAAATTTTTGCTTCAAGCAGGGGCAAGTAGATAATATGTTAGAGGAAAACAAAGATTTCAAGGTGAAGAGAGTGAGAAAAATGCTTGTATTCCAGTATCTACACAAAGGGAAAAGGCCTTTTAGGCTTTTGTTCAGATCAGTTTGTGATGTGGAATTTATATTTTCTAACTGTAAATTTAGCAGAATAGGAGAATAGTGCCATATGATAGCCTTGCTTTTATTTTTAATGTTTTATTGATGCTTTTAAATGTAACCATCATTTTCCAATGCCTTCCCCAGAATTTGTAATGCAATCCCTTGTAACTAAGAAAAAGAGTTAAGAAAAATAAGTGAACACATCAAGCACTCTGGCAGTGTATTTGGCATTCAATAGATGTGGTCTACCATACCTCTACAGAGAAGAAGGAAGTATGTTTCATTTTTGGTTTTGTGCAATCGAGATTGATCTTTACATTAATTTGTATTCTGATGTCTTTTATTGTTTTCTTCTATGTCATATTTATTGTGTATACAGTTTTATTGATTCTTTTTTTTTGCATCAGTTCAAATGAGTCTTCTCAGGTCTCTCTGAATTCCTCATATTCCATTCTTTTATTTTTCCTTGATGACATATTGTGTAACATCATTCCCATTTAATAATCCTAAATTTGTTAAATTGTGGGAAAATAGGAAAGGTTTTAGTGAAATTATGTTCAAAGGAAAACATTAGACTTCAGTGAGCTTTAAGAATTATCTATGTATTGCCTTGCCTTAAACTGTGTTGTGAGTAGACAGCTAGAGACAGCAGAGTCCAATATTTTTGGAACTACTGCACTATCATTTAGAGCTTTTATGGAAACTCTGCTGTTTACGATGTTCCTTTAGTTCCCACTTCTTACTTTTGCTCTTTCATGCACATTTATATGTTGTAAAGAATATAGAAAGGAATGGCTGACTATTTGAGTGATATATTTTTTTTTTGATTTTAAAGTCAATTTTAAAGATGTACATATTTCACCAAATTCTTTTAGAGACTCTCCACATGTTCTTTTTCCTAAAAAGGTATCTCCTTGAGCAATGGGTCTCATAATGATAACAGCTGACAGTCTTTCAATGTTTCAAGGTTGGCAAAGAGTTTTACCTATGTTTGATACATGCATGGGAAGCACCTTGTTGGAAGGGAGACTTCAAGGATGCATTTTGTTTTACCATATCAAAAGATTGAGAGAGAAGGTGAAGTTATATATGAAAATTTAGCCTGGAAGCCAAGAAGACCTGGGTTCATGACCCACCTCTGACACTGGCTCTTGACCCTCAGCAAGTCATTTAATCACTGGGTGATCCAGACAACTATCTAAAAATTTGAAGTTGTAGAGAAGATGTCATCCTACATTGGTAGAGGGAATTTCTTCACCTGGGAATTCCCTGTATCAGTGAAATCAAAAGTCTACTCCTCATCTTTATCAAAAGTTACCGGTGTTGTTATATGATGGAAAGTCACAGAACACTACAGTTTGTGAAGAATTAAAAATGAGTAGCAATCATACGATGATGGTGATGATAAGCATGAGTAGGGTGGAATGTGCCACTAATAAGAAACCATGGATAACTGGAGGAAAGGACGTCTGAAAAAAAAACTATGGGCTAGTCATGTAGCAAGAGTGAAGGATGTCCAGTGGTCTGTCTATATGCTCCACTGCTATCCCTGCAGATTGAAGAGAAAACAAGGAAGTCTCTCAGGTGTTGGTTGGACTTCCTGCAATGGACTTACGAGGGGATATAAAAAAGAATTACATGAGGTGGGCAGACTTATGTTATTGCAATCTCTATTACTGGAGGGAACATTTACATCAATGAAAGCACAGATTTACTAGAGTTTTTGAGGATCTCATTCTATCCTCACAGCAAGTCTGTGAAGTGAGTACTACAGCTATTTGTTGTTCAGGCATATCTGACTCTTCAAGACTCTTTTTTGGGTTTTCTTGGCAAAGACATTGGAGTGTTTGCCATTTTCTTCTGCAGCTCATTTTATAGATGAGGAAACTGAGGCAAATAGGGTTAAGGGGCTTGCCCAGGGTCACACAACTAGTGATTGTCTAAGGTCACATTTGAACTCAGGTTTTCCTGACTCTAGGCCCAGCATTCTATCCACTGTGCCACATAGCTGCTTGATAGCCATTATTATCCTCCATTTTATAGAGGATAAAACTGAGGCTTACAGATGTTAACTAACTTAACTAAAAATGTCAGAGATGGGATTTGAACTCAGGTTTGTTTTCATTTCAAGTCCAGTGCCTTTTCTATTACACCATATTGCCTCTTGTTTTCATATATTGACACATACATGGCACATATTGGCCAAACTCTCCTTACCCAGTTGGTTCACAGTTCCAAAGGATTTCTGTGACTTGGAAGAGGAAAACAAGAAATTATAGCTCTAACACATGACTGGACGTTTTTCCTTTATGTAGCTTTAAGAGTAATGGATTTACACTACTCTTCCCAGGATTTGTGGTTTCATTAATGTGGTATCCCTTTCCACAATGCGAATAAAACCTCCTTTGTGACTTATTACTGTGTTCAACCTGGAAATGAGTCTCCTTGAACTCAGCGAGGGTCTTTAGATAGTAGACATGAAGCGTCATCCTCAAAGCCTTAAGAATTTGGTAAATGATGCCAGAGCCTAGACTCCAACGATGTAGCCTTCAAGATTCCAGGACCTCCTCCATAGCAGTATGAGACATTGGAGGATGCTCTAATATGGGAATGGCAAGACTTAGTTTATGATATTAAGGGATGGAGAAACTTTATCTTTATAGGTAGCCTAGGACAAAGTTTTTATGGGAAGACCAAAGATGCCTGAGTTAATGTCAGACCACTAATTACATTCTGGCAAAAATGCCAGAATTTTAGGTTGAATTTCCACAGTTGGCAGATCAATCTTCCCCCTTATTGCCTCTTTCTAAAAGAGGGAAATGTTCAAACAGCCCCATAAACCAAATGTTCTCTAGGGGTAATCTGACTCTCATTCCATCTTGCTTGCAGGGTGTTTCCTAGTCTTTTCTTCTCATGCTTACAAACATACCCAACTGCAGGTTCTTTAAACAATTCCTAAAAGCTTAACATATAAAGCTATTTTAAATCAGGGATTCTTGACCCTTTTGTGTTGTAGATCCCTTTGGCAGTCTTGTAAAGCCTATGGACCCCTTGTCAGAACAATATTTTCAAACATATAAAATAAAATACACAGGATTACAAAGGAATCAAATTATATTGAAATGTGATTATACACTTTTTAAAAGCATGTTTGCAGATCCCAGGTTAAGAACCCCTGACATAAAGCATTCAGAATGGACTTTTCTAAACATGTTCTGTTAAATTTGTTCTAAATGAGGGTATAGAACCACACTATTACATAATTTCTTGTATAAAATTTTGTAATTACATAATTTCTTGTATAAATTTAAAAATACCTTAAACAATTTCAGAGCTATTTTTAATTCGAGCGATCCAGAGAACTCTGCTGGCAGGCTTGAACTTGTCTATTAGGGTGGACAGCCTTGGGAAAATTAAGTCCCTTCAGGTGACGATATGCAAAATATCGTGCTGCTAAAGTAGGCCATACCCGCGGTTGTCAATACTGGTTCTTCAATAGCTTTCCTCTGGCTGCTAAAAAGATTTATAGCATGAGTTTAAAAAAAGATGATGACTTCACATTCAATTTATATCTCTAGCTTGTGAGAATATATCCCTGCCTTAACAGTTTTCCCCATTCCTCGTTCTTCTTTCTTCCCTAGAAAACAATTACAGTGAAGCATCATAATATATCTTGCTGTCCTATGGATACAACAGATCAAATGATGTCCTTCTTTTGCATCGGTACGTGCATACGTTGTTACTGTGACACTTAAAGCCTGTAGCCTAGAGGTTACTGAACCTGGGTAAACTCCAGAAGTGATTACAAAGAGTCAAACATAACTGAAAGAACTGAACAACACATTTGGAGCTATCCACGGTTCTGAACCAGTCCAATATCAATGCTGCTAAATTGCTTCTAAGGTACAGATCTAGCCCACTTCAGGAATAGAAACACTGCCACCCCCTCACCCCAAGCCTACCTCTAATGCCATAACTTTTGATATTTTGCTCATCTGGATATTGATAAGACCCATCCTGGTTTATTTTATTTTTTTTTAAGAAAAGACTCATTGCATGGGTCTGAGGGAAAACTGTCTTATGTGCTGTGTGACCAATTAAGTTCACTTCTATAAAAACTTATTAAACACCTGTTAGAGATACAAGGAAGAAAAAGGATCTGGTCTCTGCCTTAAAAAAATCTTACAGTCTACTCTATACGTGCTTGTGTGTATGTTTACATTATGAGGAAGGACATATGCATAGATACCAGATATAAGGTTCCTTTTGAAGATATCCTGGTCTGCTTATGGTTATAAGAGAATGGAGGGAATCAGAACCTGTTCCTGGGGTAGTTAAGTTGCTTAGAGGTTAATAACCTAATATTAACTTACTCTCAGACTGGTCTTCCTGTATGTAGAACTTTGCTTGAGTCTACAGGTTATGAAGTACCATTTTTATTTTTCATTAGTGGGAATAAACAAGGTGAAAAGTACAGCAGTCACATCGGGGACCAAGGGGTTAACAAAGGGCAAGGGTCCAAGTTGAGGGCAGAAGAGAGTCACGAGGCAAAAAATCCATGGAGGGGACTACCAACTACCAATTGGATGAGCTTCAGCTAATAGGCTAAGGGACCTAGGGAGTTGTTGTTTTTCAGGAAAATTCTTCCACTTTTAGGGAGGAAGCAAATTACCAAGTTCATATGGTGAGTGATCTACATCAGAGTCTGAATATCAAACCATTCTTTTTTCTGGCATGTCCTTGGAAAACTTCGTTTCTGGTTTTTTAAAAAAAACAAACTATTTTTACTCTAATGGGAGAGAATGATTATCCTTCATGAGAAAATGGTTTACAAATGACAAGTGTCTGAGGTCTCACCCATTCTACCATAGAGCATGGTCTACTTCTGACCAGAGGTCAGAGGGCCCCACTGATGACAAATACCCAAAAGGATTAGAAATAGATTTACATGTAGTTATAGAAGAAAGGCTGAGAGAGCAAGTCTTAGAACATTGGGAAATCTTATTGCCAACTAATGTTCAAAAGGGATTACTTGATTAGCAAACAGTGGATACAGATCAGGTGGGGTTATCCAAAAGTATGGAAACATTGATGTCACCTTCTTTAACATCATGAAAATGCTAAAGAGTCAAAGTGGTTTTGTATATCCAGAAATAGGCCCACAAAACACAATTAGGCCTTGTCACAAACTGTAATCTTCCATCTCTTGAGAGACTCTATTCTTAATAATAAACTACAAGTCTATTTTGCAATGTTTACAATGAAAATAAAGTTAGCCATAGAGTTGATGGTATGTATACACATATGTACATACTTCTGTACACGCACATACACATACACATGCCCCTCAAAATTTCAAAGATTAGTCTAACATTCTTATTAACAAAACTATATAACAATAGCCAAAGAAAAATTAATTCAGTCTACAGATTTTGTTTCTGGTCAAGAGGCGGTATTTCCAATTATTTCTATGAAACTGACTACTGATCACTGTGTGTGTTTTGTCAGATAACTATGTCATTTTTTTGTGTTTTTTTTTTTGTTTTATTTTTACTGCCTCTTCTACTGGTTTCTTTTTCACTGTGCAGGCTACCAATATGTCCAGAAATAAAGAGCCAACTTAAGAATGGCTGCAGTTTTTCAATAATTTAGTTTTACTCATTAACTGATCTCAACCCATTGAATATCTGGATCCTCCAAAGTCCTGAATTTTATCTAGCCTACTACCTAGTGGTAGTCTTTGATTTGCAAATATTCACAAGAGAGAGAATACAGAAGTCTTGATCCACAATAAATAGAACACAGAAATCTTGATCTGCTATTCATCTTCTATCTGCCCTATCCCAATCAGCATTAGCTTTCTAAATAAACCAGGTACAAACATAAAATCTGAAATATACTTTAAAATAAATAGAAATTATGATTTCCTCATTTTGAACCACGTTTAAAATGAGGTAATGAAACTCAATTGATTACATCCTTTACCATTCTGGAAATGGTTATTTATGTGGTGCTGAAAAAAAAGAATATTCCTTAGCCTTTTTGAATGCCTTTTTCATGTTGACTTATGCATAATTGTGTGAAAATTCCTTAAGCTTTGTTGGATAGTCTGTCATCACCCAATTTTCTCTCAAATCAAAAGCTTTTTTGTATTTGTGCTCTTCATTCAGTACCCAGACATGCACTTGAATGCCTTGGGCAGCGAGGTGGTCAGATAAGGCTTTCCTCATTAGCGACCTGTCAGCATGAGAAATTTTTGACTTCTTGATATGCTCTGTCGTTTCTTCAGTTTCAATATTATAGATAGCATTGGAATTTAAAACAACAACAACAACAACAAACTGCTCACAGATGGGCACAGAGGGCAAAAGGCCAGTGTAGAACAGGCAAAGAATGAGCAGAACGGGCTGGAGGCTGAAGAAAATGAGGAAATCTGAATTCTCTTTGTGACGCTTTTCTACAATTTTATTTTTAGTGGCGCCCCACACCGTCAAATGTCCTCGTTTGTATTGAGTTACCAACTCTGAAATCTTCCTAATCAGCAGATTATTGTTGACTTTGCTATCAGTCATTCCTGGAGTGTGAGGAAAGGCTTCAAAAACTTCCTTCAGTAATGGAATGTGTTTGTCTTCTCCCTCACTCTGGCTTCCTTTTTGAAATGTTACTCTAATTCACCAAGATAAGATGGGAATTCACAATACTTCAGGCCAGAGATGTTCACAGTTGAATGAATGAATATATATGTGTGAATATGTAATATATAATATAATACATTAATATAATATACAAATATGAACATATGATATGAATATGTAATATGAATAAATGTATAAATATGTATATATGAAATGAATATTATAATGAGAGGTGGACCTATTGGAATGCAAGGCTGGAGGACTTGACCATCGCTCTTGCTCCCAGTCCACTCCCAGGCTTAGTTCACACTTATTCCAGTTGATCTCTTCAGATTCCCATTATGAGATATGACCACTTGTTCATTCTTTGTGATATGGCAGTCCAGTACCAGCATATCCATTCCCATATTAACTACATGTCAAAAGGCTGCCATTGTATTCTCCAAGTTCCCTCCATCACCTCCGTAGTGGGAGATGTGTTTACTGAGGAATTGCTGCTTCTTCCTCTGGTGTAGCAGGATTGGGTACTTGAGCAGCAAGAATGAGGTCACCACAGAGCCCCCCAGGGTGGACAGCAGGTAAATCACAGCCAAGGATGATATTGAAGCCACTTGGGTGGGGAAGGCATCCCCACCCAATATGGCCCTTGCCTCTGCTGGTGGCCCTGACAGGTAGGCAGTGGAGGCAGCAGCACCCCCAGACCATTTTTTTGAACCAAAATATCAGATAGGAGGAAGGATTAGGAGGGACACTAATGAGAAAGAAGAAAAGCCAAGACAGACAACAGGGCATACATCACTGCAGATTAAGAGCAGATGGGTAAGTCAGCCAGCCAAATGGGGATTTCTAGACCCAATAATAAGCCTGTTGGTATAGTCATTATTTGGAGACCATCCCAGTTGTGCTCTTCTGGTTCTTAGTGTGCTCAGGGTCTGGCCGGGGGGGAGGGCACCTGTTCAGTGTCTGACAACTACCCTAATGCCAGGGTTCTTTTGTGTCTACTTTTAGTTTCACACTCGAATTCTATCAAACTGTATGGTTTAAGGCATTCAATTCAGCTCAATTTGTATTTGTTATCAGTCCTGAGGCTTGCACTCTCCTGATCAGTGAGTGTTTCATTTGGTCCATTATATTTAACTGGCATAAGCCATGCTTCACCTTACACCCCAGGCATCTTTTCCCTATCTACTTAGATCAATAGTGCCAGCGCTGCTGGAAAGAGTATATCATTCTATTTTCCTAAGGATGTACTCAGTCTCCCTGTGATTTTCCAAACCCAAGTTTTCCTCCCCTACCTCTCTTCCCCTAGAGGAAGACTGGCATGGAAAATGTCATTGGAGAGATACATGCCTTGAAAAGTAACAGGGCTTATATCAAGAGTGAAGGATAACTAATGGCCCATATCATTCATCCATAGCCTCAAAGTTTCAAGAGATTGAGGAAGGTCCTTAGCGTTAGACTGTGAGCTCCTTGTGAGGTTTTTGTTTGTTTTGGTTTGGTTTTTGCCTTTCTTTGTATTCCCACTACTTAGCACAGTGCCTGGCACTTCATAATAAGGCACTTCATAAATGTTAGCTTACTAATTGACTGACTCACGTGTAAACTGGACCACATGTGGAAGATTTACTAGAAGATTTGGACAAGAGCCAAACAATATGCAAAGGCATGGAGGGGGTGTGGTCACAAATCCATTGGCTCCCTGAAGCATGGCTTTGCTCCTGCTTCTTGGACAATTCAGATAAGGATGTGGCATATAAAAGTTGGAGAGACATAGTTTCTGGATGATTAGTCATTTTATTAATTATTCTAATAAATTAATTATTCTCATAAAAGGGGTCAGTGGCACTCTCAAATGCCAAAGATCTCTCATGGAACCCACTTAACACTCACATGCCCTAGGACGAATGGGTGTTCTCGAGCTTGGCAATCAACTCTGATTAATTGAAATAATTAATGAGAAGAATGAATATTATAATGAGAGGTGGACCTACTCTAATCAGGGACTGGGGAACTTGACAGACCACTCTTGCTCTCAGACCATTCCCAGCCTTAGGCAATCTAGATAAAGAACCTACTCCCTCCCACCTACCCAAGCCCAAGAAGAACACAATGGGCTTTCCTACTTGGGTGAGGTCTAAACAAGATAGAGGAGAAAGTTAATCCAGTCTTTTTATCATCAGTGTCTTTAAGATGCTGGCTTGACCTAGTAAGGAATACAGAAATAGGAAGAGAGAAAATCCTGAATCTCCCAATAATTGATTATTTAATAATCATTTCTTTCAGGACTTATTTTTTTTTCCAACCACAAATTCTATCATAGAGCTCTTCTTACCTGACCCTTAAGGACCTCAGGCTGTTTGTAACACTTTGTGTATATCATTAAGATATGTGCAAAGGGGACAGCTTTGCACCAGGCAATTGTTAAAAGGACAAGTCATACTTTTTTTAAACATACTTAGAGAGCTAAGCCAATTACACTTTAGTAATTTTGTCATTTGTAAATTCAGAGTAAGTGATCTGTCAAGTGTAATACCATCTCAAGGCACTTGGCAAACTAAATAAGAGTTAGAATATGCAAGAAGAAAAGAATTTTACATTGGGGGAAGAAAACCACTTCAGTAGTTTAAAAAATTATTTTCTTCTGAGACTCTTCAATAAAAACAACTTAGGTTTATATCAATTAACGCAGTTCCCAGAGAAGATGCAATTCTGTGCTAATGGAATTTTTTTTTTGATAGTTCAAACCTTGGCTTGGTCCCAAATACATTTTCTAGTTTTATATGACTCCCTGATTGAGCTCTGAAGAGAAAAGCCTATCGGAGTAGGTTTTCAATCTTCTATATTGTTTTTAGAGATCTGATGGTAAAGTGTCTAGAGGCTTTCAGCAACTTGTAATCCAGTCTCAAATAATATTATTTCTAGCTAGTAGGTGTCAAACTGTTGTACACGTATGTAGCACATGCCAGAAAGGATAATTGTTAAGCTCATCATTATTTCTAATTCAAATTTGGATGGATTCTGTGGTGATATATCTTTCCATGTAAGGACCAGAGAGCTAGAAGACATTTAAATCATCATTTGTTTGTAAAACATTTATGGGACGGATTTTAGCAACTGCATATGCATTTGATACAGTGATCCTTTCTCACCCAGAGATTTTGGTTCTAGTGTTCTAATGTGATTCTAATGTGGCTCTAGGGCTGCCTTCCTAAAGCAGACAGAAATTCAGTATGTCATTGTATTAATTATCCAACAAGAAACTACTGTCTGAGTTGTCCACTAGGTGGTGTTCAATTGAAATACCATATCAGCATTGTCAGTTTCTCTCTGTGGTACTATGTGGAATGACCTTTTCAAAAGCCAGTCATCAAATATGTTCATTCTGAAAAGACCTGGGCTGTACTGCCCAGATTATATGCATCTACGCATGTAGATACACATATTCATGATACAATGTACA
>JAQQSZ010011437.1:0-12252 GCA_028646595.1 Phalanger gymnotis | reverse complement strand
ACAAGCTTCTGTGATGTGTGGTTCAAGCCAGAACATTCAACTGTATAGTTCTGTCATGGTCAGTTACTTAGAAATGTAACTATAACGAAATTAAGTGCAAGGTGGCCAGAAAATATAACTAGGCCAATGTATGCATTGACAATGACAGCTGGGGTGTTTATTAAGAGTAAAGAGATCACCTTTGGTGGTGAGGGAGTGTTTAAGGGCCTTTCTGTAGGTCTCTGGATCTGACATTTTCAGGATCTGGGGACTTTTGACTTTACGTAGAAATCAACAATTCAGTAATTTAGAAACCTCTCACCACCTCTAATGGTTGCCTGATGCTTTACACCCACTGCGTCTTAGAAACATTACTAGAACAGTAACTGAAGAGGCCTTCCTATTCTTTCTTGGAGTACTGACATTTGTCTAAAAAGATGACCTTCTGGTCACCACTGGTGGGGCTTGTATTTAAAGACAGTAGAGATCTGTGCTGATGTCCTCTCTACAGGCCTTACTACCACCAATGGAATTTTGCTTTCAAGAAAGTTGGCTAATGTCAATGACAACTTCCATGTCTGTATAACATAGATCTTCTCTGTGTGAAGATAATTGGTCCATATGGGGATCAAACTCATGGCCTTTGCCTAATCAGCAGCGTCTACTACCTAAGTCTTCTAGATCTGAAGGAAGTTGTGGAGAAGAGTGATTTAGGACCCCTGTGCCCATAAGCTTTTATTATTCCTACTCCAAGTTATCCATTGTCCAGTTATATTCCAAATCTGCTCTGAGGGGGATCCCATTATTTGAGAAGCATATCTAATGTGATATTTTGTTTTTGAAAGATCATTATCCCATGACAAGGAGATTCATATAGAGAGAAATACATCATAAGACTTTAAAACACTGGAGCTTGAACTTTTTAGAGAGCCTTAACATAATCTAGTAAGGTCATCACTCATACCCCAGCATATAGCTAAGTTTTCTATTTTATGACTGGGCATGTTACTGGACAAATGTTTGACACCATATTGAGATTTGCATAGGATACAATGCAAATGGTTACCTCTTTGACCAGTCACCATTGCAGCAGGAAATTATGTTCGTTCATTATGGTTATTCATTACTTTCCTATCCAAGACTACTGGTCTATAGACCAGTTGTGTCCAACTCAAATAAAAATAGAGACCACTAAACTGCACATAAGATTGCATGTGACAAACATACAAACTTAGTACATCATACGTTAATATGACTCATGTTCTATTGTATTGTAATTTGGTTGTTAAATATTTCCAAATTACATTTTAATCCCATTTGGGCTGCACTCTGAAAATGGCCAACCATATGCTTGACACCTCTGGTTTGGAAAAATTGACCTTACCATTCCTCATGCATGGAATTCCATCTCCATCTCTCATCCCCAAATCTTTGTTACAAGTTCATATCTAACTTTAAATTCCGCATTTCAGTGTCTTTGTTCAAAGTGTATATGAGCAAGCTAGATAGTGTAGTAGATAAAAGACTGGACCTGGTGTCAGGAAGACCTGAGCTCAAAGCTTGCCTCACACACTTACCTAGCTGTACAGCCCTGGGAAAGTCATTTAATCACTGCTTCAGTGTATATAGGTCTAAGCCTGAGTTCAAATCTGCCCTCAGACATTTACAAGCTATGTGACCCTGGGTAAGTCACTTAATCCTCTTTGCCTCAGTTTCCTCACCTATAAAATGATCTGGAGAAGTACATGGCAAAACATTCCAATATTTTTTGCCAAGAAGACCCTAAATGGGGTCATGAAGAGTCAGACATGACTGAAATGACTGAACAGCATTTTAAAAAAAGGAGATGATAAGATCACCGAGCTCTCAGGGTTTTTAAGAGGACCAAAGGTGAAAATAGGTATGAAGCACTTTGTGAATATTAAAACTTTAAGAAAATGCTAGATATTGTGGTTGTTGTTACCTGAGACTGGTTAGTTTGGGTATAGACATGCTGAGTAAAAGTACATGCTGGAATTAAAGAATAAAAAGCATTTATTAAGCACTTGCGATTGGGGAAATTTTATGCCAAGCTGTGGAGATACACAGTTTTCTTAAAAAATAAGAAAGTTGCTGATTTTCAGGAGCTCACATTCTATAGGCAGAGATAGCCCATATAGTTAGTTTCATGTAAAAATACATTAGCAGGGCCCAGTGGCCCTTAGAATGCAACAGCAAAGTATCTAATAATGCACCTTTTAAAAATGTCATTTACATTATCATAAAGTACAAGCTTCGTATATGTAGATACACACACATACCTATCTGTGCATGTAATTGCCTTCAAAATATGCTTTCCATTATCAAAGTTATGATGTTATATGTACAATTATAGGTATTATTTTGATAGGATATTAATATATTCAGTGTGTTGAGGACTTTCCTGCCATTTGGAAGACACAAGAGAACCATGTAAGCTGTACAACGCGTACCTCTCATTCTTCCTACCTGACCAGCCAACGTTGTTTAAATCCAAAATATGCATCAATATTAATGAATTTCAAATATCAGTATTCCTGTTGAGTATGTATCATAGCTTATTCTGATTTTTCCTTCTACTGTACTTCTTTTGGGAATTGGAAAATCCACCTATTTAAAGGCTCTAATTAAGGGAAGCAAATCTGTTTCCTCCATTTCCATGTGAAATTTTAATGCATGATAACAAAGAAGAACTCACATTTGATGCCCACTACACCTTTGTAACTAAATGTTGCTAGACACCTTTAAAGTGTCTCCTCTCTTCTGTGACAATTCCCTTTCCTCTGCCCCCCACAGGTGTCACCTTATGGGGGGTGAAGAAGGAAGAAAATACAATGACAGTTCCTTTCATTTTACAATCTGCTCCTATCTTGTTATTTATTAGTGCCAGCTGTGAAGGTAGGAAAAACATGCCTCATTTTGTGTGGGGGAAATCAAGTGGTCTGATGAAATCAGGTGAGCTACCCACATCAATCTGAAGGCAGCAATCTGTGTATTGCCTTAATTTCTTTGCTTCTTTTTTTTTCTATGAGAAAATGCCAAGGTTTCACTAGGTCATTCAATAATTAGCATGTTGATAAAGATTTCTCAAAACAAAGTACTAACATCTTGCACATTTCTAATTATATGGGAAGTCACAAGCAGGTGTTTGTTGAGAGGGAATAAAAAAGAAATTTCATACAGTGTGTCCCAAAAGGCTTATTGCAGTTTTAAGCCTTACTAGCTTAGAATGAAACTTTTGAGGCACCCTCTATTGGGTTTTTGATGAAAAAATAATAATAATTCTATGCTAGGGGAAAAAAGGTGATGATCATACTTCTTTGGTGTTTTTTTTTCTCTATACAATCTGAATATATACACATATGTGTTTGCTGTCTTCACCAATAGACTAGAAGCTCATTGAGAGTAGAGTTTTTAATGTAGTTTGCCGTATCTTTATCCTTTACCTGGCACACAGTAAGTCCTTAATATGTGGCAGCTGTTAATTAATAATGGATGATAATGATCATAGGCTTGTCTACTTTCCATGGTACTTTCACCTGTTACCATAGTCAACTTTTCCTATCAAACTGGGAGGTAATATTAGGAGACAACCCTGGCACACCGAGAATGAAAAATCAACCAACAAGATCTTTTAAGTGCCTACTGTATGCCAGGCAATGTGCTAAGCTCTGGGGATACAAAGAAAGAGACAAGAATGGTCCCTATCCTTAATCAGTTTATATTCTAATGGAGGAGACAGGATAAAAGCTACTAGATTGGTCTTAGAAACGTACAGTGTAAATTGAAAATAATCTCAGAGAGAAGGTTTTTGGAGGTAGAGACATGGGAAAGAAGAGTTTTGGAAAAGCTCCCCCCATCCATGAACTTCTATTGTGTTTTCTGAGGACCAGAGTAGGGAAACTGAAAGAGGCTCATTACCAAAAGATGAGTTATCAAGGGCGGATTTGGGGATGAGGTCAGGAAGCAACTCATGAATATTGTCTATTCAGTTGACTTCCAGGAGGTGAGTGATATTGGTGAAGAGAACAGACAAGCAGAAGAAATAATAACATTTTGTAATAACACATTAATGAATCAATTGAGAAATACAAAAAATAAGAAGGAGAGGGAGACAATCAGAGCATCAGAGACTGGTCTAGGCTGGTCCTCAGCCAACAGACTTTGAGTCTATCCTTTGCCCCTTGAAGTTTGGCTTAACTTACTACAGTGCTTGAACTTGTATTCTACTGTCATGGTCTTCATTTACATAGGCAGTTGTGTGTACAGAGCTGAGGTCAAATCCAGCCTCATATCTTTTCTAGCAGTGTGACTTTGGGCAACTCATTTAATCTCTGCTTGCCTCAGTTACCTCAACTGAAAAATGGGGATAATAATAGCACTTGTCTTCCAGAGTAATGAGGATCAAATTAAATATTTGTAATATGCTTAGCACAATGTGTGGCATATATGAGTTTCCATATAAATGCTAATTGTTGTTGTTGTGGTGGTGGTGGTGGTGGTGGGTGTCTTAAAAATGGGCACCTCATTATAACAAGTTATCAGAGAGTAGAATATTAATTGAGACCGAGTCTCTAAACTTCACCTAAATCTTTAGATGAGACTTCTTATATGAATAGTAGCAAAAAGAAAACAAGGCTACCTTATCATTAGCCTCACACTTATTCTTATTTTTCCACACATTCTGTGGCTCTAGGGCAGAGTTGACAATTGATATGTTTAATATTTGTATTGCCCAACACAACCATGAGCAATTAATATCTCTTCAATTATTTATCTTCGTTTTATAGTTGGATTCATATAAATCCTAGAAATATCTTCATAGATAGAACCTCAGATACCTTACACATGCTGTGGATAATTTGAATAAGATATCTTTCTTTTTTTGTTTCATCTTATTGTGTTTTGCTGGCAATATATAAAAAAGGTGATGATTTTATGGGTTTATTTTTTTATTCTTTGACTTTACAGAAGTTGTGAATTATTTCAATTAAATTTATCTGTCTAGGATTATCTAAGGTAAACAATCGTGATGAGAAGGTGGGAATTTTCAGTCTCCAAGAATGTACTAAACATTTACTAAGCATTGAGGATATAAAGAACCATATTCCTTGTCCTCAAAGGGCTCACATTGTAAGGGGGGAGACAACATGCAAACAACTCTACATTTACTAAATATAGACAGAGTGGATGGAGGTTGTTTCAGAGCAAAGGCAGTGATTGTGTTTCCTCGTTGTTTTCCTTATCCTTTCTAAGACCAAATAAAATAAGTCTAAACTCTCTTCTACATGCCAATCCTTCAAATACTTACAAATATTTATTACAATGTACTCCACTATCTCTAACTCCATGTGCTTTCTCTTTCCAGGCTAAGCAGCTGATCCTCATCTGGCAAGGACTCAAGGCCACTATTACCTGTGTTGATGTCCTCTGAACAACCTGGAGCTTTTCAAAATAAGTAATCCCATGGTCATAAAGCTATGTTCAGTTCTTCTTCTGTTTGAGGGGGCAGGACATGTTTATCATGGAGAAAAGATGACTGTGAGTGACATAGTCTCTTTCAGTATTTGAAGAGCATTCATTTGAAGAAAGGATCAGATTAGTTCTCATTGGCTCCAGAAGATGAAAAAAGGAGTAAGGGGTGAGTATTTCAAAAAGGCAACTTGAGGACTGACCACAAGAAAAGCTTCCTAATGATTTGAATGATCCATAAGCAAAAGGGGCTGCCTTAAGAAGTGGTCAGTTTCCCATTCTTGGAGATCGACACATACACACACACACACACACATATATGCATATGTATATGTGTATATATATATATATATATATATATGTTTTGGTGAAGATTTTATTCATGGGTCAAAATTCCATTCTAAAGCTCATATTCTGTGATTCTATGATTCATAACATCATTGTGTCAATGCACTTCTCAACTGAATCAATCAATGAATTATTTATGGAAGAGATGTGAATAAAGCCTTGGCAACTCCAATGAACCCCTCAAAGGCATTCCAACTGCTTAAGACAAAAAAAAACGTATTGGTATTCACTGGGGAGATAGTGCCTATATAAAATAGAAAAAAAATTTGCAATTCATGTGTCTGACAGGCTGGAAGAGAAAGCTGTGCATTTGAGTACCTGAGTGGGAACTGCTTGGAGGGAAAGGTAATCCCTGTTCCTTTCCCTCATTCTTGGCCAGAAAAACAAAAATATTGTAAATCTTGGAAGATTGGAGGATGTGATGATTCTCATTGTCAAACTACTGGCAAGACTCCCTGAGACAACAATGGTGGGAGGCAGACTGCATCAAGAGCCAAAGACAAACTATAGGGAGGAAAGGTAGCTCCAGGACTCTATAATGAGAGTAAGGGAAAGCTACACCATATCTGAGAAGAACTTGGAGGCTAAGAATTCCAAAATGAACTTACTACAAATGCTATTCAATAAGCCAAATTCCCCCTGGAATTTGTATGTTTTAGTGGGAGAGTATATCACAGAATTTGGGAGGAAATATTTCATAACAATAGCTTTTATGACCTTTTATTAAATATTCCTTTCTAAAAGCTAACTGAGTCTTGATGATGAATCAAATTCAATGGATAACCAGTGGGTAAAGCATGTGAAATATTGGAAGGCTCATTGAACTATAAATTTAGAAATACTTAAACCTTTAAGGAACACCTCTGAATGCTGAAAGGTAAAATAATAGCTTCCCTCATGGGACCCAACCTTCCAATGTGAGTTGGGGTTGAAAAATAAACTCCCATAATCATGGCTATTCCTTCCAATGGAAGAGATTAAACATTCTTCTCTACCTTCTCATCTCATGCCTCTTGCTTATAAATCCTCCAGAGGGGTGCCGATCCTCTGTGCTTGGGACTTTACTCTATATGTCTTGCACTTCATAGATCATAGTGTAGCATGTTGATCATCCACTGATTACCCCTTACACTATCATTTTTATAAACTTATTATCTAATGGACACACTTGGATCACAGAGGACATCTTTTGTTTTTTTCAGTCCCCTTAGAATGAAGGTAGTGTTTGGCAGAATTATAATGTTATGGGATAAATAGAGACTAGCCCAAAATGTACTAAAAGATGTGTGGTAGAATGCATCTTTTTCATGGTAACAGTTTTGCCCACTTCTCACCTCCATGTCTCTTTGTTAGTCTTCCTGGACTTATAAATGAAATGTTATAACTGAACTATTATGGAAGTTTTCACCCATTGCTGTGGCTTCCCCTCCAGGCTGGCTTCTTTTTAATCCCCACAGACTTTCCCCTCTCCTGACACAACTGCACCCAAGATAATAAACTCCCTTTCCATGTTGGCCATTCATGACCCATAAGGGGGGAAAACGTTAGCTAGTACTCTAATGTTCAGAGTACCCTTTAGTACTTCACATTTAAATGGCCAGTCCCATTTGATTATTCATTCTTATATTGTATCTTTAGGGTTTATTAAGTATATTTCTTGTGACCAAACTATGACATTTAGAATGTAAGGATGGTTATTCCCATTTTTAGATGAGAAACTCAATCTCAAGAGGGGCAAGTAGTGTTCGTAAGGCCAGACCTTGGATAAGAGTAAGTACCTCGTTCTGAATCCAAGTATCCTGGCTGCCGGACCAGTGATCTCTCTCCAATACATCATTTTGCCCCACCTCAACATAAGGGCATTCTATATAGATCCTATCGTTTTGCAGACTTAGACATCTTGCTCCTTTGTTTCCAAAGTCAAAATAAATTGTGTGCATAGCCATTATAAAGCAACGCCTTCTACTCACTTTCACAGAGAAGAAAATCTAATATTTACCCAAGTAAATAAAAAGAATTTATAGTACATTGAAATTTAGAAACAGTACCAAAAGGGGAAAAGTTAGCAACTGGCTTAATATGTCTTATCTTTTCATAGCTTAGTAATAAGAAATGTTTATTAATCTAATATTTTGTCCATTGCCAAAATGTGCTCGGTTTCAGAAAAAAGTATTTGACCTTAAAGTGAAATTAAAATTATTTTTGTCCTTACTTTATTGCTAATGGGCAAAAAATGTTCTAGGAACAACATTTGAAAAAAAGAAATAAATGAGTTTCCAAATTTAAAAAAATACTATTTATCAAACACGTCAGGCAAAAGATCTTGCTGCATTTAAAATCATAGCAATCAGAGGATCTTAAGATACTCTTTCTAAAAGGAGAGACTGCAGTCCACCCGTGAGTTCAACTCATGAGTAATTTGTATCTATGTCCTCCCCAATATGATATCATGGAGTTCAACCTCAGTATTTTGACATTTAATGCATTCCAAAGGATCATAGTCTGTGCATCAGATATCTATCTTTCTCACAACATGAATGGTTTGCCTTCATTTGCAGTCAATAATATCATGGATAATATTCTTTGTAATCAATTAATTTGATAATGAAAATGATGAAGATGATTTCATGCAATCTAATCGACCATCTATCCCAATGCTTGGCACGTAATGCGGGCTTAATAAATGCTTGTTGATTTCAAATCGCTCCAATGCAATAACCATTTATTGACTATGTGCAAGGTGTTATGTTGCCTTCAAATGGTTTCTATTCTATTTACAATCTATAACAACAACTGGGCATTTTAGAACTTTGCATACGTTATGTCATTTAACTCTCACCAGAGCCCTGTGAATTGGGAACAACAGGGATTATTTTCTCCATTTTACAGAGATGATAAAACTAAGTCTTAGAAAAGTGAAGTGACTTGTTTTAAGCCATGTCAGTAGTGACAGAAGCAAAATTTGAACTCCATTCTTCCTGACCCCATGTCCAGTGTTCTATCTGTGCCTTTCTTCATGAAATATAGGGGTTCAACATGAATCACTGAATTCTGTCTCTCCCTTTCATTCCACCAACGAGGACTTTTATTCAAAGGCCTTTCCTGTTTACGTGCATACTGTGTAGAAAGAAAGCCGATAATCTTCTCTAACGATAATTTGGCTTATCCTTCAATAGTCATCGGTGTCACCTGTAATTGTTACTCTACTGAGATTATGGGATCATGGATTTAGAGCCAAAAGGTGCATTAACGGCCTTTTATACCCAGTCTCCTCTCTTAAGAGATTATCTCATGAGTTGAAGTGACTTGCCCCATGTCACCCAATTACCAAGTGACAAAATCAAAATTTGAACTCTGGTTTCTCAGTCTAAATCTTGAACACTTTCTACTCTATCAACCTATACTCTGTGTAGCACAAATAAAAAAAAAAAGATTCATTCATATATTGAAGAAAATGTACCTATTTCATTAAAAAAAACTACTCAAATAAACATATATTTATGCTTGACTGGACACATAATTTCATTGATAAAATAAGCCTGCAATTCTCCGTGCCTCCAAGCCAAGTAGATTTCATATCATGCATGGCCTTTAGTCTTAGGTCATTGTTTTTTTTTCATGTTTTTCCCCTAATCCACCAAAGCAGTTTTATCTGATACACTTGAATAGTTTGGGTTATTGTCTTGGCATTGCTCAGCCTCCAATGTAGCCGTCAATGTAGCTTATCCATATGCTATTTCTCATTCTCATTACATGAGCCGCCCACTTTCTTTTTGGGGTCATACATATCTCTGATGGAATCCTTTATGACTTCTCCTCTTGCAAAATTCGTGTCTCATTATGTGGGGGCAACCTACCCACACCTACTTTTCATCTCCTCACTGCCATTTGGTAGCGAATCTCAATTTTAATTAATCAGAAACTATTATCTGCTATAGAAATCATTTAAAAACTCATCTCTTCCATTTCCATGGAACTATTAAGGAGACAAAGCATTGGCATAAAAAATTGTGGGGACAGAAGAATAGGTATGTGGATCTGCACTTATCAATATTCACTTGGTAGTCTTTTTGGATAATAATACAGTCTGAAAGATTTTTTAAAATTATTATCTCCTAGCTTTGTCACTTGTATATCCCACTGAATCCCTACTCTCCACCCTTAAGAGCCATTCCTGATTAACACAGTATTAGGAGAAAGAAAAATAATAATAAAAATGAATAATACACATGAATATTTATATTATATGTAGTATCCTATTTCCAGGATTGCTCAAAGAAACTGGATGATGTATGCTCTCACTTCTATTCTTTAAGGACAAAAATCATCATTGTCATTTCATCAAATTTGATTTTGATTCATTTATTTTTGTTCTTTCTGTTTACATCGTACGATCACTTTGGTCTATATCAGTTACAGAGGTGGGGAACCTGTGGCCTTGAGGCCACATGTGGCCTTCTAGGTCCTCGGGTGTGGCCTTTTTACTGCATCCCAAGTTTTACAGAATAAATTCTTTTATTAATGGGATTTGTTCTGGGAAGTTTGGATTGTCAAAGGGTGACACTTGAGGACCTAGAGGGCCACATGTGGCCTCTAGGCTGATAGTTCCCCATTCCTGAAACTGGACTTCTCCTTTCTCTACCCTCCCCTCTCCTCTTCTTCCCTCTCCTTTTCTCTCTTCTCCTCTTCTCTGTTTTCCTTTCCTTTATCTCACGTTGATCTCCATGGGGTATATGTCTAGTAACAAATCTTGGTATTAAGGAATGTTTTACTCACTTTCTTCTTGTAATTCTACATTGCTTTCCTGACTGGGTATGCTAAGGTATTGCTCCAACAGCAATGCATTATGGTGCCTGTCTTCCCACAATTCTTCTATAAATGACTATTCCCATTTTGCATTACCCTTCCTGATTTACTGAGCACGAGATGAAATCTCAAAGTTGTTTAAATGTACATTGGTCTTATTTTTAGTGATCTGTAGCCTTCTTTCAAGGGGTTATGAGAGTCAATGTGGTATAGTGGATAGAGCTGGGCTAGAAGCCAGAAAGGTCAGAGATAAAGTTTCCTCTCTGACACATAATGACTATATCATCTTGGGCAAGTCATTGAATCTCTAAGCTCTCTAAGAAGATAATTTGCACGGATGCTGCCTTGCTCTAGTAGAGTTTCCTCACTGAGAGTTCCCTCTAGAAAAAAAAATATGTTTTAAACATCATCTTTTGCTTCTAACATGGGTAGCAAAATGATTTGAAATCTCTTAAATGAATTAATGAAATTATTTTTAAAGAGTTCCTTCTGGCAATGAAATCACAGGTCCAGTCTTGATCTTATTGCCCTTCATAAAGTGGTCAATTTGTTTGAGGACTATTTGTCTGTATCTTTTGGAGAAGCCTTTGCAATCCTCCTCAGCCTAAAGTATCTTAATAAATCAATCCTTTCACATTCCTATAATTATACCATCACTGATCTTACCACCTTAACTTTCTATGAAGCCTTCTATCTTCCCCTGGAGATAAACTTTCCCTAAGTACCTCCAAGAGAATGCAATATGCTGGAAGCAATCTTCTAAGTCTTGCAAGGTTTTGCAGATACATGTATAATACATGGACTTTGTCACCTTCAGCATGTGAGCCAAACTCTTTTCCAGTTGTCCATGTGATGTATCAGGTTCTTTATGCTACCATTTGCACTCAAGTTAATTCTTTATTAAATACTTACTGTGAATCTCTCACACCTGTCCTTTTCTTTTTGGGTCACTTAGAATTTTGAATTTTCTTTTTTTTTGAGGGAGGAAGGTAGGGCAATTGGGGTTAAGTGACTTGCCCATGGTCACACAGCTAGTGCATGTGTCAAGTGTCTGAGGCTGCATTTGAACTCAGGACCTCCTGACTCCAGGGCCGGTGTTCTACTCACTTTGCCACCTAGCTGACCCCAGGTAAAGTGTTTTTTTTTTGAGGGGGAAGGCAGAGCAATTGGAGTTAAGTGACTTGCCCAAGGTCACACAGCTAGTAAGTACATCAGGTGTCTAAGGCCGGATTTGAACTCAGGTCCTCCTGACTCCAGGGCCAGTGCTCTACTCACTGCACCACCTAGCTGCTCCATGTTGATCATTTAGTTAATTTTTTTTTGGGTAGGGCAATTGGGGTTAAGTGACTTGTCCAAGGCCACACAGCTAGTACATGTGTCAAGTGTGTGAGGCCACATTTGAACTCAGGTCCTCCTGACTTCAGGGCTGGTGCTCTACTCACTGAGCCACCTAGCTGCCCCTTGATTTTTCTTAAAATTGCTTAGATGTTTAGGAATTTTTGCAAGTGCATAGAGGTTCTCCAATGAATCTGTGAGCTCACTGATGGAAGTCCTGCCTCCAATGAGGTAGATCTCAACTAAGGCCTGTGGGAGTTTTGTTCATGTTCAACCAACAAACTGGGAAAGGTG
>JAQQSZ010011436.1:0-12252 GCA_028646595.1 Phalanger gymnotis | reverse complement strand
GGCGGGACTTAAGAACGCCAGAGGCTTGGCTGCGAGGAGAGGCGAGAAAACTATAGCTGGAAAAAATCCGAAGCAGAGCCGACCCCTGTGTGGACCCAGGAGTTCGAGCGGTGAATATGATTTATGCCATCTTATTTTTTTGTGGCCTCCTGGCTACTCTTGTGAGGCGGGCCTACTGGGCCTGGAGGCTTGTGTTCACGATACTGGAATGGGGAGGTTGGTTCGCTAATTTGTTGCTCTGGGCCCTGAATAAATTTTTTGATGCCTTCTGCTTGGAGAATTCTGTATACCCAACGATTTGAATCATTCAGATATTTTTTTTTCTTCATTCAGATATTTATATGATCCTTTTTGAGATCATAAATTCGGCCTTCCTACTACAGTCAGAAAAATCCAGCCTTTCCAAATTTCTTCCACAAACCAGACAGAGCATCAACACAAAGTGAAAATAGAAGAGCAAAAGTAAATGAAAGTTGGCAAAGCTGTCTTTCCCCACATCCTCAGCCAATTACAATAAGCTGCTAAAAATGAAGTAAAACAAACATAAAAATCACCAAGTAAAGGAGAAAGAACTCAACCATAGACAACTAAGATGGAGATAGAAAAGATCTGGGTTTGTATTCAGAGGAACATAGAGAAGTAAATAAAAGTCAGTCCTAACTCAAAGAGCAACATCTAATGCTTACAAACCGCAAAAGAGTTCTTGGAAGAACTTAAGAAAGATTTCAAAAAACAATAAGAGAGATGGAGGAAAAAGTAAGAGCAATCTAAGAAAATCAAGAAAATTATGAAAAAAAAATGTCAATCAATTGGAAAAAGAGGTCCAAAAACTTAAGGAAGAAAATAACTCCATGAAAACTAGAATTGGGTAAGGGGAAGCTAATGACATTATAAAGATAACAGAAAATAAAAAATAAAAATAAAAAGTATGAAAAAATAGAAAAGAATGTGAAACGTCTCATTAGGAAAACAACAGATAAAAAGAACAGAATGTGGAGAGACGATGTAAGAATTGATGGACTATCTGAAAGTTAGGATCAAAAAAAGAATCTGGATACGATATTACAAGAAGTTATTAAGGAAGATTTCCCTGAAGTTTTAGAATGAGAGGGTAAAGTAGAAACAGAAAAAATCCACTGATCATTACCTGAAAGAGATCCTGAGATGAAAACAACAGAAATATCATAGCCAAGTTTCAAGGCTCCCAAGTGAAGGAGAAAATATTAAAAGTGACAAGAAAAAAAAAAAACAATTTAATACCAGCAAAATTGAGTATAATCCTGAATGGAGGAAAAAAGGATATTTAATGAACTGAAAGACTCTCAGGTATTTGTGACAAAAAGAGCAGAACTCAATGGAAAATCCGACATATAAGATGCAGGAGAAATACAAGGTTAACATTGAAGAGCAATTACAAGGGACTCAATAAGGTCAAATTGCTTTCTTCTTACATGTGAAAGTGTTACCAGTATTCTTAAGAGTATCATTACTTGGGTAGTTTGGAAGAAAGGTTGGGACTGAGATGAGTATAATAAGGGGGGAAAGACTCTAAAAAAATTGGGTGGAAAAAGTAAAAAGGAGCCATTATCTCATATAAATGAGGCATGAAAGGAAGAAGTGATACAGAGGAAGCAGATGGGGGTGGAAGAGTGGTAGTTCTGGCACCTTACTCTCATCTGACCTGAGTTAAAGAGGGAACAACGTACACATCTGGAAGGGTATAAAAATCTTCCAAATTTATGACAGAAAAATGGGACAAGGGGGTAGAATAAAGGAGGGACTCTTAGAGGGGTGGGTAGAATAAGGAAAGGGCAGGTAAGGGGAGACAATAAGGAAGACAGTCTTTTTTTTTGCCATACTATCAGCTGCTGTTTATTTAAAATAAAATGTCACCATCCAGAAATAAATGAGGAAGTTGAAAATGGTAAATTTCAAAAACATACAGTACAGCTTGGTAAAAATGATACTCCATTCTTGTTTCTGTTGAAATTAACATTGGCCTATTTCCATTTTAACATGTAGCAAGATTCTCCCTTCCCCCCATTATTTCTACACACCCTACTGTGAAGCTAAAAAATGTACATAATATATATAAAGCATTTTGCAAACATAAAAGGCTATATAACTGTCAGCTATTGTTAGCTGAAAATCTGAATAATTTTCATAATTTTCAACCTATTATTCTTATTTCCTAGACTTCCATTTAGATGCTCCCTCTACTAAGAGAAATCACAGCTCTTCCAAACTTTAGTGATTGTTTTCAAGAGGTTTTGTATCCAAACAGACTCACCTCCAAGTGATGAATCTCTACTCCCTTAGTTACCTGACCCTTGGCCAACAGATACACAGTCTATTGAAAGGCTGGTAATCAAAGCCTTTGTAGTGTCTGCCAGAGAATGCACTCTATTGGCGAATTTTCAAGAACTTACTCTCTGCTATAATGAGTTGGACTTTTGTTTGGGAAAATTTATGAATGAGTAATGATATACATTGGTAGCAGGAGTCCCTCAACCAATGATATTGTAGCTCCATCAAAGTCAATACTCTATAGGACTAAGAAAATTCCCCCTCAGTTCACACTAACTTGGTGACTAAAAACTTGCTCATCTTATGCTTACCTGCTCTACTTATTTTGGAGATTTGTTATACTTTTCTCCCACATGTCTTCTATCAAACCATTTTGCTTTGGCTTGAAAATTCCTCTTCAGTATAATAGCTTAGACACTGACATAATCAAAAAGTCTCAATTTCCTGTTTTTCCTCTTTCTCCCTTACCCTCTAAGGTCATATCCTTTGACCATTTCTCAACTGGGGAATGACTCGTATTCATATAAATTTAGCTTAGTTCCCTGTATATTTTAGAGATGAGGCCCTTATCAGAGACACTAGTTGTAAAGATTTTCTCCCAATTTTCTGCTTCCCTCCTAATCTTTATTGCATTGGCTTTTTTATACAAAAACTTAACAATTTAACAAAATCAAAATTATCCATTTTGTATTTTGTAATGCTCTCTATCTCTTGTTGTGTCATGAGTTCTTTCCTTTCCCATAAATCTTATAGGTAAACTATTCCTTGGTCTCCCAATTTGCTTATAGTATCAGCCTTTATTCCTAAATCGTGAACTCATTTTGACCTTACTTTGCTATACGGTGTAAGATATTGGTCTATGCCCAGTTTCTGCCCTACCATTTCCCAATTTTCCCAGCAGTTTTTGTGAAATAGTGAATTGTTAGCCCAGAGCTGGATTCTTTGTGTTTATCAATGATTGCTATAGTAGTTGACTACTGTGTCTTGTGTATCTAACCTATTCCACTGATCCACCACTCTGTTTCTTAGCTAGTCCCAAATAGTTTTGATGACTTCTGCTTTATAATATAGTTTAATATCTGGTATGGCCAGGCCACCTTCCCTAGCAATTCTTTTCATCAATTCCCTAGATATTCTGGACCTCTTGTTCTTCCAGAAGAATTTTGTTATTATTTTATCCATCTCTATAAAATAATTTTTGGTAGTTTGATGGGTATGGCATTGAATAAGTAAATTAATTTAGGTAAAATTGTCATTTTTATTATATTAGCTTGGCCTAACCATGAGCAACTGATGTTTTTCCATTTATTTACATATGACTTTTTTTTTGCATGAAAAATGTTTCTTAATTATGTTCATATAGGCCCTCAGTTTTTCTTGGCAGGTAGACTCCCAAATATTTTATAGTGTCTACAGTAACTTTAAAAGGGAATTTCTCTTTCTATCTCTTGCTCTTGGACTTTCTTAGTAATACATAGGAATGCCAAGGATTTATGTAGGTTTATTTGATATCCTGCAACTTTGCTGAAGTTGTTTATTATTTTGAGTAGTTTTTTTACTTGATTCTCTAGGATTCTCTAAGTAAATCATCATATAGTCTGCAAAAAGTGATAATTTAATTTCTTCTCTGTCTATTCTAATTCCTTCAATTTCTTTTTCTTCTCTTATTGCTACAGCTAACATTTCTAGTACTAAACTGAATAATAGGCGTGATAATGGACATCCTTTTTTCATCCCTGATCTTATTGGGAATGAATCTAGCTTATCCCCATTACATATAATGCTTGCTGATGGTAGATGCTACTTATTATTTGAAGGAAGAATCCACTTATTCCTATGCTTTCTAGTGTTTTTAATGGGAATGGGGGCTGTAGTTTGTGAAAGGCTTTTTCTGCATCTATTGAGATCATCATATGGTTTCTGCTAGTTTTGTTGTTGATATAATCAATTATGCTGATAGTTTTCCTAATATTGAACCAGCCTTGCATTCCTGGAATAAATCCTACCTGGTTGTAAAGTATTATTCTCCCTATAGGTTGCTGCAATCTTTTTGCTAATATTTTATTTAAATTTTTTGCATCAATATTCATTAAGTAAATTGGTCTATAATTTTCTTTCTCTGTTTTGACTCTTCCTGGTTTGGGTATTAGTACCATATTTGTGTCATAAAAAGAATTTGGTATGACTCCTTCACCTATTTTCCCAAATAGTCAATAATGTATGTGAATTAATCGTTCTTTAAATGTTTGATAGAATTCGCATTTAAACGATCTGGCTCTGGAGATTTTTTTCCTAGGGAGTTCAATGATGGCTTACTCAATTTCTTTTTCCGAGATGGGGTTATTTAGGTATTTTACTTCCTCTTCTGTTAACCTGGGCAATTTATATTTTTGTTAATATTCATCCATTTCCCTAAGGTTGTCAAATTTATGGGCATACAATTGGGCAAAATAATTCCTAATTATTGTTTTAATTTACTCTTCATTTGGAGATGAATTCCCCCTTTTCATTTTTGATATTGGTAATTCAGTTTTCTTCTTTCTTTTTTAATCAAATTGACCAAAATTTTATCAGTTTTATTCGTTTCTTCATAAAATCAGCTCTTAGTTTTATTTATTAATTTAATAGTTTTCTTCGTTTCAATTTTATTAATCTCTCCTTTGATTTTCAGTATTTCTAATTTGATGTTTAACTGGGGATTTCAAATTTGTTTTTTTTCTAGCTTTTTCAGTTGCATGCCCAATTGATTTATTTCCTTTTTCTCTATTTTATTCCTGTGAGCATTTAGAGATGTAAAACTTCCCCTAAGAACTGTTTTTGCTGCATCCCATAAGTTTTGGTATGTTGTCTCATTATTGTCATTCTTTTGAATGAAGTTATTAATTGTTTCTATGATTTGTTATTGGTCCCACTCATTCTTTAGGACTAGATTATTTGGTTTCCAATTATTTTTTAGTTTATTTTTGCATGGTCCTTTATTATAAATAACATTTATTGCATCATGATCTGAAAAGGATGCAATGACTACTTCTGCCCTTCTGCACTGGATTGTGAGGTTTTTATGCCCTAGTACATGGCCAATTTTTGAGTATGTCCCATGTACCACTAAGAAAAAAGTATATTCCTTTTTATCCCCATTCATTTTTCTCCAGAGTTCCATCAAATCTGCCTATTCTAAAATTCTATTCACCTTCTTAACTTCTTTCTTGTTTATTTTGAGATTAGATTTATCAGGTTCAAAGAGGGGGAGGTTGAGGTCCCCCACTAGTCTAGTTTTGCTATCTATTTCTTCATGTAACTCCCTTCACTTCTCCTCTAAGAATGTGCATGCTCTACCACTTGGTGCGTATATGTTAAGTAATGATATTGCTTCATTGTCTATGGTGCCTTTTAGCAAGATATAGTGTCCTTCCTTACCTCTTTTAATTAGATCTATCTTTGCTTCTGCTTCGCCTGAGATTAGATTTGCTACCCCTGCTTTATTACTTTAGCTGAAGCACGATATATTCTACTCCAGCCTTTTACCTTTACCCTGTGTGTATCTTCCTGTTTCAAATGTGTTTCTCATAAACAACTTATTGTAGGATTATGGCTTTTAATCCATTCTCCTATCTGCTTCCATTTTATGGGAGAGTTCATCTCATTCACATTCAGAGTTATGTTTACTATCTGTGTCTTTTTCTGCATCCTATTTCTCCCCTGTATGCTTTTATTTCTCCTTTCTACCTTCCACTCCTCAAAAGAATTTTGCTTTTGACCATCACCTTCCTCAGTTTACCCACCCCCTTGATTCTCCTCCTTTATCTTACTGTTTGCCTCTTGCTACTTCTTCCCTCCCTTCTGACCACTCCCTCCCTCTTCTTTCCCCTTTCCTCTCTGACTTCCTGTAGGACAAGTTTGATTTCTATACTTATTAGAGTGTGTTATTCCCTTCTCGAACTAAATCTGATGAGAGTAAAGCTCAAATACTGCTCTTCTCCCTCCATTCTTTCCCTCTACTATAATATGTTTTTGTGTCTCTTCATGTGATGTAATTACTCTTTTCTACTACCTCCTTACCTCTTCTCCCAGAACCAACCCTTTATATCTCTTAATTATGTTTTTATCATTACATCAATTATTTTATATTGACATCCACAGTCTATGTATATCCCTTTCAATTTTCATATAACTGTACTATTCTCAAGATTGACATTATATATAAAACAATATAATCATATATGAGGATGTAAATAATTTGCCTTATTGATTCACAAGGTTTTTTTGCCTGTTTACCTTTTTATGTCTCTCTTGAGTTTTGTATTTGAAGACCTAATTTTCCTCTGTGCCCTGGCCTTTTCATCAAGAAGAACTGGAATTCCCTTATTTCATTGAATATCTGTCTCCTTGCCTGAAAAATTATGCTCAATTTTGCTGGGTAGTTGATCTTTGGTTGCAGTTAAAGTTCCTTTGCCTTTCAGGATATCATATTCCAATTTCTCCTGTCATTTAATGTAGAAGCTGAAAGATCCTGTGTGATCCTGACTGTAGTTCTGCAATATTTGGATTGTTTCTTTCTGGCTGCTTGCAGTATTTTCTCCTTGACCTGATAATTCTCAAATTTGGCTATAATATTTGTTGGAGTTTTCAGTCTGGGATCTCTCTCAAGGGGTGATTAGTGGGTTCTTTCTATGACTATTTTACCCTCCAGTTCTAGGACCTCACGGCAGATATCCTTGATGATTTCTTGGAAGATTCTGTCCAGTCTCTTTTTCTTTTTTCTGGTAGACCAATAATTCTTAGATTGTCTCTCCTGGATCCACTTTTCAGGTCAGTTGTTTTTCCAATCAAATATTTCACATTTTCTTCTATTTTTTCAGTCTTTAGATTTTGTTTGACTGATTCTTCATGTCTCATAGAGTCATTAGCTTCTACTTGCCCAAATCAATCTTTAATGTATTGTTTTCTTTGTTTAGCTTCTCTATCTCCTATCTAGTTAATTTTACTTTTTAATGAGACATTTTCTCCATTTATATTCTGAATCTCCTTAACCATTTTACCAATTTTACTTTTTAAAGATTTGTTTTCATCAGTGAATTTTTTTCCATTTTTTCTTTTACCTCTCTAATTTGTTTTTTAAAGTCCTCCTTGAGTTTTTTCAGGAATGCTTTTTGGGCTGGAGACCAGTTTGTATTCCCTTTTGAGGTCTGAGATGTGGGTATAGTGTCCATGCTGTCCGCTTCTGAATTGGTATTTTGATCTTACCTTTCACCATAATAGGAATCATGGTCTTTGGCTTTTTAGTGTGCTTTTTCATGGTGTTTTTTTTTCCTCCTGGCTTCTAAAGTAGATCTCTGCTTCTGGGGCTCAGGGGGCTCTGTCCCAAGCTTCTTGTGTTGACAACTGTTGGCCTGCTCACTGGCTTTGTATGCTATGGCTTCTGGTTTCATGAGGTGTGGGGGAGGGGTGGTCTGGCTGCTGGAAGTCTCCTCTTCTCCCAGACTGCTCTGCAGCATTGGTGGTCTCATCTGTTAGTCTTTGCTGGTGTCTGCCACTTCCCCTGGCTGTGCAAAGATACATCTGGAGTCCTGGTGTTGACATTTGCTAGCTCCACCCCCCCCTGGGGCTCATTAACTCTCACTGTTCTGCTGAGGTGGGCCCTGCTGGGGCACCTTTCTTCCTGCATTAGTCTGCTTCCACCACCACAAAAGGGGCCCTTTCCCCAACTTCTCTTGCTGAAAGGCAAATGAAGCCCTACTTCTGGTTCCTCTGTTTCTCCCCAGGGAGTATTCTCTGGGTAAGGAGTGGAAGAAGAGAATATTTACCTGGCCATTATGGCTTCCAGAAATTCAAGAAAGCAAGTTTCAAACCTTTAGGCTGTGGGCTGGAGGCCTCTGAGGTAGCTGCTCCTACAGCCATAGGCTCTGCGCTGGTGTCTCCCATAGCTCTGACAGACTCCCATCCTGGGCTGAAAGGCCTGGGACTCAATTGCTGCTGTAGCCAGTACTTCCACCCTGGGCCTGCTCCTGTTCCCAAGTTTAGCTTGCCCGGCACTCTCCCAGACTGACACACTTGCTGGGTTCCTCTGTTGTTCCCAGTTGGTGTGATCTGGTGCTGTTCCACGTGCCAGGCGCTCCTGCCCCTCTCAGTCTACTAGTGGCTTCTAATCTCTCAAATCTGCTCAGATTCACTTTTTTCAACATATCTGACAGAATTTGTGAGAGAGCTCCAGTAGTTTCCTCCTTTCACAGCGCCATCTTGACTCCCCCCTCCCCCATCCTGCTTTTCAAGGTATTCTTTTTCATTGGCTTTTTTGAACTCTTCTGCCACTTGGGTTAGTCTGTTTTTTCAGGGTACTATTTTCTTCAGTATTTTTGGGTCTTCTTGAGCGAGCTGTTGACTTGTTTTTCATGATTTTCTTGTATCACTCTCATTTATCTGCCCAGTTTTTCCTCTACTTCTCTTACTTGATGTTAAAACTCCTTTTTGAGCTCTTCCATGCAACCAATTCATATTTTTCTTGGAGGCTTTGGATGTAGGAGCTTTGACTTTATTGTCTTCTTCTCTTGTCCGTTTTGATCTTCTTTGTTACCAAAGTAAGATTCTATAGTCTGAGTTTCCCCACCCCCACCCCCAACACACTGTTTGATCATTTTCTCAGCCAATTACTAGACTTTTTAAATTCTTCATTAAGGTAGGACTCTGCTTCTGGTGTAAAGGTTGTACTGTCCCAAGATTCAATGGTTTCATGCAGCTATTTTCAGAGATACTTCTAGGGACCTGTAAATTTTCAGTTCTTCCAAGGTGGTATGATCAAAGGAGAGATGTTTACTCCTTTCCTGGCCTGTGCTCTGATCTGTGAATGACCACAAGCACTCTTTTCCACCCTAGAACTGTGAGGAGGATTTCCTCTCCACCACTGCCACAAGCTCCACCATGCTAGTGCTACTCCTCACCCTAGAACTACCACCTAGGACTGTGACCCAGATCCAAGCATGGGTAAAGCAAGAGAATCCTGCCTCAGCACCAGCAAAGAGATCCCTGCAATTCCCCTCTGATCAGCGGCTTGATTCCCCCACTGTCTGTGAGCTGAGAAGCCCAAAAGCAGCCACTGCCACAACAGACACCCCTGCCACTCCAGGGCCAGGGCTGGATCAATGAATAAAAGTAGGAGTTGATTTTATGAAAAAAAAATAGATAAAACATTGGTTAATATGATTTTTCTCTCTTTTCCTTAAATGTCATTTTATATTTTCATATAAAGATAATTATTAACATTCATTTTTATAACTCAATTTTGAGTTCCAAATTTTCTCCCACTCTCCCACTCCTCCTCCCTCCATAAGATGGCAAGGAATTTTATATACATTATATGTGTGCAATCATATAGAATACATTTTCATATTGGTCATTCTGTGAAAGAAGAAACAGGACAAAAGGGGAAAAAACATCATTTCTTATAGCACAATAGCATTCCATTATGCCACAACTTCTTTAGCAGTTCTCCAATTGATGTGCATCCCCTCAATTTCCAATTCTTTGCCACCACAAAAAGTGGTGCCATAAATATTTTTGTATATGTGGGTCCTTTTCCCTTTTTTATGATCTCTTTGGAACACAGGCTTAGTAGTGGCATTGCTAGATTAAGGGTAAGCACATTTTGGTTGCCATTTGGCCACAGTTCCAAATTGCTCTCCAGAATGGTTACATTAGTTCTTCTCATTAGTTCATAATTCCACTTACAATGCAATAGTGTTCCAATTTTCCCACATCTTTTTCAAAATCCACCATTTTTCTTTTCTGTCGTGTTAGCCAATCTGATAGGTGCCCTTTATTTTGTGTTTGTGCGTATCTCTCATTTTTATAATGTTTCCTGAAAGCAACATATTGTTGAATTCAAATTTTGAATTTTTCTATCCATTTCCATTTTATAGGTAAATTCATCCCATTCACATTCTAAGCTATAATTAATTGTTGTGTATTTTCCCCTTTTCTCCAGTATCTTTGTCAAGAAATCCCCAAATGCAGTCACAAAGAATAGGACATAACTAAACAATTAAACAATAACAACAAAAAATAAATATATCCATAATGAATACAAAAAAGCTTTGTGAAAGTGTCCTTGGAAAGCAGAGTCTGTTCATTCCAGACACATACTCATAGCTCATCTTACCGCTCAGAACTGGGACTCTGCTGCCTTGCCTGCCACACTCTGTTCTGGGATAGGACATCAGAATTGGATGTTGGTGGTGAAACCTTTGGCCTGCCTTAGAAATAGCTTGCCTCCTGGAATGCTTCTGCCTGCAAAGCTAGAAGGAGGTGTAAGCAAGAGATGGCCACCACTTCTGGGGATGATCTTTGTCCCACTGATGGAGAGTATGACTTGGCCTTGGGATTTCACTGTATCCCTAAGAGCAAAATCAAGGTTCCCCACTGTCCTGACTCTTGGAAATTCTTTCTCTGAGTGGAGCTGATTCTTCTTGTCTAGTCTCCTGCACAGGCAAGTTGGTGCCTGACCCATCTGCCTCAAGGGAATCGCGTCTCTTTTCAGGATATAATGCTTTAGCCTGAAACACAAGAAAGTATAGATGAAGAAGAAAAAGTAGCTAGTTTGAAGCTGTTCCAAATTTTTTCAGGCAAATTTCTGTGTGTGTGTGTGTGTGCGCGCACGTGTTTAACTACCGTTATCCCTTCCACATCTCAACTTTCTCCACTGTGGTTTCAATTTATTGCAGGTTAGCATAAGAAATTAAATGAGAATTTTTGAGGAGTTTTGCAGAAGTCAAAGGCTACACAGAAGCTCAGCAAACAACACAGGAAATGTTTAGAAACTCAGATATGCATAAAATATATTATTTAATATCAGCATATTTTATATTTTAATACAATAATAATTCAGACTGCTTCTATGGTAGGAAGGGAGGGTCAAAAATTTTACACAGATTTTCCAGATCACTGGGGCACCACAACTCTAAACCCCCTGATGGGAAAGGGATAACTGTGTAATCACTGACCTAGTCCTTACATATGCCAGGAAAATTCTGAAACCCAGAAAATTTGAAACCCAAGATCAAACCACAACCTTACACACAGCCCCTCACTTCCAGGACTTCCCATGGCTTTCACCTGTCATATAATCATTGATTTAGAGCAGGAAGGGGCCTCAGAGGCCAATGACCCCAGCTAAACCTGAGCCAGAATCTTTTCTCTCAGCTCCCCAGAACTCAGTTCCCTAGCCTCCATTTGAAGACATGCGGGAAGAAGAACTGGCTCCCTCCTGAGATAGCAGCTTCTACCTGATGACAGCTCAAATGCTTAGGAAACTTTTCCTGACTTTCAGCCTAATCATAGATGATCCTCTTTGTGACTCCCACCCATTGGTTCTGGTTCTAACCTCTGGGGCAAGAAAATCTTTTAAGGAACAACCTGAAGTCACCTATGGTGTGTCTGCTTGGCTCCCTCCCTGCTCTGGACTAAACACACACACACACACACACACACACACACACACACACACACACACACACACACCCCTTTCATTCAGTACTCATACGGTAGGAATTCAAGGCCCATTTGGGCCACTTTCCTCTCTTATCAACATCCTTACTAAAATGGCGTGTCTGGAATGCTTGTTGTTTTTTAAGAAAATGTGTCTCCTCTTTATCAGAAAGATGGATTTAAAAATCATTGGCCAAGTGATACATTCAGGGCTCGTTATCATAGAACAGAACTGCATAACCTGTGGCTCGGGAAAATGTGGAGGAAAACATTTTTACTTTTTTTGCAGTCTGCCCGAAATCCTTCGGTAGGCCGCAGGTTGTGCAGGCCTGTCATAGACTAAAGGTGTATGGAAGTGATATTCTCAGCTAGAAGGGCTGGGGGCCTCCAGGCACTAACATTAGCAGAAAGATGTCAGATCATTCAACCAAAATGATCAGTCCATAAGTCTGGCAAAAGCTACTCACC
>JAQQSZ010011435.1:0-12252 GCA_028646595.1 Phalanger gymnotis | reverse complement strand
AGATGAAAGGATGATATCTAAAAGAAATAAAATCAAATTAAGGGATGAGAGAGGAATATATTGAGACAGGGAGAAAGGGAGAGATAGAATGGGGCAAATTATCTCACATAAAATTGGCAAGAAAAAGTAGTTCTGTAGGAAGAGAAGAGAACGCAGGTGAGGGGGAATGAGTGTATCTTGCTCTCATCACATTTGACCTGAGGAGGGAATACCATACATACTCAATTGGGTATCTTACCCCACACGAAAGAAGGAGGAAGAAGACAAAAAAGGGGGGATGATAGAAGGGAGGCCAGATGGGGGTGGAGGTAATCAAAAACAAACACTTTTGAAAAGGGACAGGGTCAAGGAAGAAAACTGGATAAAGGGGGATAGGTTAGGAAGGAGCAAAATATAGTTAGTTTTTCACAAAATGATTGTTGTGGAAGGGTTATACATAATGATACACATGTGGCCCATACTGAATTGCTTGAAGTCTTAGGGAGGGTGGGTGGGAAAGGAAGAGGGGAGATAATTTGGAACTCAGAATTTTAAAAAACATGTTCAGAAAAAAAGTTTTTGCATGCAACTAGAAAATAAGATACACAGGCAATGGGGCATAGAAATTTATCTTGCCCTACAAGAAAGAAAGGGAAAAGAGGATGGGAGGGGAGTGGGGTGACAGATGGGAGGGCAGACTGGGGAACAGGGTAACCGGAATATATGCCATCTTGGAGTGGGGGGAGGGTAGAAATGGGGAGAAAATTTGTAACTCAAACTCTTGTGAAAATCAATGCTGAAAACTAAATATATTTAAAAAATTAAATTAAACAAAAAAAAGAATTACAAGTTTTTAGAGAATATAAAATTTCCCATTGAACAATTTTAGTAGTTTAGACGCGAATTATTAAGAGAAATTCATTTATATGTAGGCAACAAAAGAATAACATCAGAAATCAAAATGTCAGAAGAAATGTGAAAAATATTACTTGTAAAAAATGTGAATGGGGCATAGAGTTAAGATGGCATAATTAAAGCAGGGACTTGATTGAGCTCTCCTCTAAAACCCCTGCAAATACCTATAAAAATGACTCTAAACAGATTCTAGAGCTACAGAACCCACAAAATGACAGAGTGAACAAATGTCCAACCCAAAACAACCTGGAAGGTCAAGAAGAAAGTTCTGTCACACCAGGCTAGGAGTGAAAGACAGTCCAGCATGGGCTGCACCAACACAGACACGGTCTGAGCAGTTCTCAGGGGACTGAATCCCTGGCAGCTGTGGCAGTTGCAAGACTTTTCAGCCCACAAAATCAAAGATAATGTAGAAGGTCAGTGGGAAAACCCTGTCAGACCTGGGTGAGAGAGGAGTGGGGTCTGGCACCCAGCCCTGGGGTTGCAGAAGTGTTGACAGTAGCAGCTGTAGTAGCTGCTTCTGGAGTTCCAGGCTGACATAAGGTGGGGGGAGAAAGCTGCTGATCAGAGGGGGATTGCAGGGATCTCTTTGCTGGTGCCGAGGCAAAATTGTCTTGCTTTGCCCTGCTTCGATCTTGGTCACAGTCCTGGGTGGAAGTCCTGGGGTGAAGAAGAACACTAGCATGGCAGAGTTTGTAGCAGCTGCGGAGAAGGAATCTTCTTCAAAGTTCCAAGGCAGAAAAGAGTGCTTGAGGCCACACACAGACCAGAACAAAGGCCAGGAGAGGAGTAAACATCTATCCCTTGATCATACCACCTTGGAAGACCTGAAAATTTAAAGGTGCCTAGAAGTATCTCTGAAAACAGCTACACAAAATCCTTGAAACTTGGGACAGTGCACTCTTCACACTGGAAGCACAGTCCTACCTTGACAAAGAGCTCAAAAGTCTAGTAATTGGCAAGGGAAATAAGCAAACAGCATAAAGAACCCTCAGACTTTACAATCTTACTATGGTGATAAAGAAGATCAAAACATACAAACAGAAAACAACTGAGTTAAAACTCCTACATCCAGAGCCTCTAAGAAAAATATGAATTGGTCACAGCCCACTGAAGAGCCCCAAGAGGATTTTGATAATCAAGTAAGAAAGATAGAGGAAAAATTAGGAAGAGAAATGAGAGTGATTCAAGAAAATCATGAAAAATGAGAGAGAGACTAAAGGAGACTCCCCAAAAGATGAAGAAAATAACACCTTTAAAAATACTAACCCAAATGGCAAAAGAGGTTCAAAAAGACAATGAGGATAAGAATATCTTAAAAACCAGAACTGGCCAAATGGAAAAGGGGATCCACAAGCTCACTGAAGAAAATAATTCCTTAAAAATCAGAACGGAATAAATGGAAGCTAATGATGTTATGAAAAATCAAGAAATAACAAAACAAAACCAAAACAATGAAAAAAATGAAAAAAACAAAACAATGTGAAATATCTTATTGGAAAAATCACTGACCTGGAAAATAGATCCAGGAGAGATAATTTAAAAATTACTATACTACCTGAAAGCCATGATCAAAAAAAAAAAGAGCTTAGACATCATCTTTCAAGAAATTATCGAGGAAAACTGATTTGATATTCTAGAATCAGAGGACAAAATGGAAATTGAAAGAATCCACTGATTGCTTCTTGGAAGAGATCCCAAAAGGAAAACTCATAGGAATGTTGTAGCCAAATTCCAGAGTTCCCAGGTCAAGTGGAAAATATTATTAGCAGCCAGAAAGAAACAACTTGAGTATTGTGGAAACACATCAGGATAACACAAGATCTAGCAGCTTCTACATTAAGGGCCTGGAAGGCTTGGAATATGATATTCCAAAGGTCAAGGGAGCTAGGATTAACACCAAGAATCACCCACCCAGCAAAACTGAGTGTAATACTTCAAGAGAAAAAAGTATATTCAATGCATTAAAGGACTTCCAGAAAGCATTCTTGATGAAAAACCAGAGCTGAATAGAAAATTTGACTTTCAAATACAAGAATCAGGAGAAGCATGAAAAGATAAAGAGGAAAGAGAAATCATAAGGGAGTTATGAAAGTTGAACTATTTTCATTCCTACATGGACAGATGATATTTGTAACTCATGAGACTTTTCTCAGGATTAAGGTAGTTGTATATATATGTATGTGGGTGTGTGTATGTGAATATATATATATGTATACATATATATACATTTATATATATATATAGACAGATAGAAGGATACATATATATATACACACATATTATATATATATATGTATATACACACATTTAGGTAGATAAAAATAGATAGATATAAAGACGGAGCAAATAAGGTGAGTTGAATGTGAAGGGATGATATCTAAAAATAAAATTAAGGGCTGAGGGAGGATATATTGGGAGAAGGAGAAAGGGATAGATAGAATGGGGTAAATTATCTCCCAGAAAAGAGGCAAGAAAAAACTTTTATAATGGAGGGGAAGAGGTGAGATGTGAAAGGGAATGAGTGAACCTTACTCTCATTAGAATTGGCTTAGGGAGGGAATAACATACACACTCAATTGGGTATCTTAACTAACAGGAAAGTAGGAGGGAAGGAGATAAGAGGGGGTGATGATAAAAGGGAGGGCAGATTGTGGGAGGGGGTAATCAGAGGCAAACACTTTTAAAAAGAGACATTGTCAAAGGAGAAAATAGAATAAATGCAGGGGTGGGATTGGATAGAGGGAAATATAGTTAGTTTTTCACAAAATGACTATTATGGGAGTGTTTTGCATGACTACACATGTATAATCCATATTGAATTGCTTGCCTTCTCAATGAAGGCGAGTAGAAAGGGAAAGGGGAGAGAATTTGGAACTTAAAGTTTTAATAAAACAAATGTCTAAAAACTGTTTTTACATGTAACTGGGAAGTAAGATATACAGGCAATGAGGTATAGAAATCTATCTTGCCCTACAAGAATATAAGGGGAAAGGGGATAAAAGGAGATGTGATAGAAGGGAGGGCAGACTGGGGGAAAGGGTAATCAGAATGCATGTTGTATTTGGATGGGGGGAGGTGAGATATGGGGAGAAAAATTGGAATTCAATATCTTGTGGAAATGAATGTTGAAAACTAAAACTAAATAAATTAACGAGAAAAAAAGAATAAATGTGATTGATCAAAATTCTCATACTTACAGAAAAATGTTACAGAATGGGTTATTAAACAATACATATCGACATGTTGCTCCCAGAAATTCTTTAATTTTTAAAGTAGATTAAAGTTAAGATGTTATTCTAACTTTAATCATACAAGTCCAAGTACTTTTAAACATAAATGACAATATTCAGAATTTGAACATTTTGGATTTGAAAGAGACCTCAAAGCCAATTTCATCCAATTCATATATAAAAGTCTCCTCCCTAGCATTCTTAATTAACAATAATCCAGTATTTGCTTGAATGCCTCCAATTTATGGGAATTCACCATCTCTCATGGTACTTGTTACATTCTTAATTGTTATTGACTATTTTTTCCTTTTCCCAGGATTCAGTGTTGCATTACTTCCACCTATTTCCCTTTGGAACCAAATAGAACAATCAGATTTCTCATCCACGTGACAGTCTTTTAGAAATTTTATGGAATGTCCTTGAGACTCATCATCATCCTAGTTGACCTCTGAAAATTTTTGTTAATTTGGTATATACTAATACCATTATCTTCTAACAATACTCTACTAGTTTGAAAATCTTCCAGCAGTGAGTGGATATACTGTTACCCCACAAATCAACGGTATTAACAAAAATGGCTGTACTCTTCGACTAAAAATCTCACTGTTTGGAATATTCTTGGAGAGTGTTATCAAAAAAGAAAACAAAAATTTGCTTTGTTCTTAGCCAAATTATTTGTAATTGAAAATAAAAAAGGCCCTAGGCTATCTAAATGTTCAGCAATATGTAACAGATACATTAATTAGAGGTATTTTGCTATAACAGAGTCACCATGGTACTATGGAGTGCTATCAAACTCAAATAGAAACGACGGCCACTAAGCCATATATAATGGTTAATCTTCGTGCTTTGTTGTCCATGTTTACTTAATAATATTCACACACACACAAATAGGAACACACAGAAATATATATACAACTGTATGTATGTATGTATGTATGTATATGTGTATCAATGTATTTTTCAGTGTATTTCATAAATTCAATAGGATAAGGATCTCCCAGGGACATAATTCACTCTACCAGTATAGATGAACAACTATTCTGTTCTTTACAATATTGGAGAATTGCCTGGGTACACTGAGCTTGTTAAGTGTCTAGTTCAGAATACATCAGACACTATGTATCAGAGGCAAGGTGGATCCCAGGCTATCTTAATTTGGAAGACAACTTCCTGTGCACTCTGTTAGAGGGGTTAAACTCATAGGCCAAAGTCCCCCTTTGGCCAACACTTCTGATTGCCACCCAACCTAGATAAAAATGTATTGGCAAAATCATTCAGAAGACAAATGAAACAAACTATTGACAACATATGGTTTTCTAAGTCAATATGTAATATGCATGGACAATTATGAAAAAGTATCAACATTGCTTTAGAAAATATTGTAAAACAAAAAAAAGCAGAATGAGAGCAATAAAGTATATATGAAATAGAATCACAAAATGGTAGAAAATGAATGGAAAAACAAGGAATGAATCCTGTGGGAACACAGAACAACTGACTGAAAACTTCCTTTAACATTGTGGAGAAGCACTGTTTGGCTATTTAAATATAAGCAGTTATAAAATACTTCTAACTGTTGTAGTGCTGATTGATAATAAATTTATCATAAAACATTGTTAGCAGCTAAGGAAACTTCAAACAGAACTACATAAAGGCAACCAGGAATAAATGTAATCGATTCTAGACTCGAATTAGCTCAATAAATGAAGAGATAAATATGAAGAGGGTTAAAAAAAATGATAGAAAAGCACAAACCATCTTTCAGGAACAAGAAGACAGAAAGAAAGGTACCAATTACTTCCTAACAATGAGATGCAGCATGGCCTTTTTCAGGAAGACCTGGAGTCAGGAAGTCAGAGTTTGGAGTCAGGAAGACCTGAATTTATGTCTTTACCATGTACAGCATCAGCTTAACCAGCATCTCTCACAGAAGCTAGAGATGCTGTTATTATATCTTTAAGAAATAACAGGATATTGAGAGACTGGAAGTTTAAGTGTGTGTCTGGAGAGACTGTTACTACTGTGGTGGAAGAGAGAGATAGGATGAGGTAGAGAGAGAAAGAGGATGGAGAGAACTTTTATTCTGAAAAGGATTTTTAATTATACCCTGTGAGGATACATTTTACAGAGAATTTTTGAACAACTTTAGCCCTTATCCTGGGTGAGAAAGATCTTTAATCACATTATCACCACAATGACTTGCCCAGGGTCACCAGATACATGTGCCTGAGGCCAGAATTGAACTCTGGATTTCCTGATTCTAAGCCCCTAACTCCATCCACTGCACCACCTAACTTCCCTTAATACATGCATTTTTGTTTTGTTGACTAAAACATAACTTTGAAGAGCCCGAGGCAGTTGCCTAAACAGAAAGGAGTGGGTGCTTGGCATCAGTATAAGATTTTTCAACCTTGAGCTCCTCATTTCATTGAAATCACATGCCAGACCAATGACTGGTCATTTCGCAATGAAGCCTGACTCTCCACACACACACACACACACACACACACACACACACACACACACACACACACACACACACAGAGACAGACAGACAGACAGACAGACACACACACACACACACACACACACACACACACACCCAGAACCCAAAGCCATGTCCTTTTATGATTATTCTTTAGTGACCTCACAGTGAAACTGGGCTTGGGAGGTAGCCCTAAGGAGGAATTCAGGAGTTTTTAACTCAGACTCCTCTTTCTGAGAGTGTACTGTGATTAATCAGCTAAATGGGTCTACACAGAAGTTCTGTGCCTGCTGTATCATCCTGCATTTCCCCATCAGGAACAAAGCAGACAAGCTTTGTTTTCCTCCAACACAAAGTTTCAAACAATGCTCAGATCGTCAGCACAAAGGAGGACAAGATCCAGAGAAAAAAAATCAGGCCCCTGACAAGCAGCCCAGCTGGAGGCAAGTGAGGTTATTCTGTGCAAAGTTGCAAGTTCACAGGAGGAGAAAACACAAAGCTCTTGGCAGCTCTGAAAAGTTAAAATAGAGATTTCAGAACAAAGATCAAGAAACCAAAGCTAGAAAGGTCCTGGGAGACCATCTCATCTAATTCCTTCATTTAATCCTAATAGTCAGAATGTACGTGGCCTTTTCAACATTTTGTACCTAATTTCTCATTTGATCCTCAAAACATCCCTGGGAGTTAGGCACTACTATTATCTCCATATTACAGATGAGGAAACTGAATGAGAGAATGACTTAGTGACATGTCTGAGAAGGTCTTATGTGTGCAAACAAGACTTGAACTCAGGTCTTTCTGACTCCAAGTCCAGCATTCTGTCCACTCCCTATGCCTATTCCTTTCTGATGAGGAAGCTGAGGTGAAGAGCTTTGGTAAAATCAGCCATGTAATGAGAATCAGAGGCTGATTTTGAACCTAGGTCCTCAGATTTTTGAGTCAGCATAAGGAAGAATCTGATGAGACAATCAGTCCACCCTGATTAGTGGAGGATTCTGCACACACATTTTCTAATGATTTGGGAGGGAAGCCTCCTTTATTTCATCTCCTTAAATGAAACAGGACACCTAACTCCACTATTGCACACCTTAGGCTGTTATTCACAGCCTGCATTTATTCAGTATGTGTTAAGCAGCAATGTTTCCTTGAAACGGCACTGAGCTCACTACCATGAAAGCCTCTCTGGCCAGGCTCTCTTAGAGGTTCAGTTTCCTCATCTGTAAAATAGGTATAATATTTTATACCTGCCTCAAAAGGAATGCTTAACTAGATTTTAACTCAGATCATCTGTTTTCTAAAGCCAGCACTGAAGAAAATGATGCTGCCACATGTAGTACTAGCTAGACTACTGCTTGGGTTCCCAGTGTGTCAGGACCTTCCCCCATCTTCTTCAACACAGACAGCATGGCATTCTGAGCAGGGAAGAGGGATAGACCTTGTCCCAGACAATGAGGTAAGGAACAGGGTCCTTCTCCTTCTTGGACTTGAGACGCCACAAGATTTAAATGGCAATAAGGTGGGCCCTCCTAGTTCCTAAGTGATGGAAAGGATTTCTTTTAATGCATTCTGGGAAAATGGAGGAGTAGGTCAGACATTTCCAGGCTCTTCAGATTTCTGCAACAAACGGACAGAAAATCACAACAAAAAGAGTAGCAAAAATAGAGGGGTAAAGCAGTTGTCCTGCTAGGACAATATGAGAGGACCCCAGAAAAGACAGGTCCTCCTGGGGCTGAGTTGTGGCCTGAGAGAAGTGTAAATACCAGGCCAATTCCACTGAATCAGTAAATGGTAGACCCTGAGGCAAGCAGTCTAGGCCTCAAGAAATTTCACCTTAGAAACTTTTCATCTAAGGAACAGCAGACAGCTGAGTGGGAGAAGATTGAAGGACCTCCCCTCCACTCCCCAACCATTGTTTCCAGAAAACAGGCCTAGTGGTGCTGATCAGAAGTGATCTAGACCTTTGGCTATGGGCAAGGAGGAGTGAGCACAAGCCTGGTGAGTGTGGTAGTGTAAGAAGTAAGAAAAGTTTTGATGCAGCATGACTTGGACCCTAACTGTGACATTGGGGAGAATAAGAGGAGTCCCTAAGATTGAGCCCCCAGACAGAATTCAGAGAACAACAATAAGGAGGATCTGAAGCTTAGGGCAATATGTCTCCAGATTCGAAGGATAAGTAAAAGATGAGAAAGAAGCAAGAAAAGTCACAGAGGATAGGGAAAATCCCCAGGACCTGGGGACTGAACACTCAGGCTTGTTCCTGTATTCCCTAAGGCACCCACCCACCTACCTCTCCACTTACTGGTGTGGATTACAGGCCTTGTATGGATCCTCAGCTCCTGTGAAACTCTTCACTGCCATTAAGTACAGGGGGAAAAATCCACCAATGACCAGGTCTCCATCTCTGTGGACTCGAGGGTTGATTTGCTCAAAGCAGGGGAACTTTTCTTCCTTCACTGATGAAGGAGGTATTTTCAGAAGGAAAAAGAGGGCCATCAGAAGGAACATTGGGGCCTGTGTCCTGAGCAGTGAACCAAGCTCTGAGCCTGAGAGCAGCCAAGGTGTCCACCTCCACTGCTTTCAGTCACACTTTAATGGGAAAATCTTACTTTGTCTGATGGATGCCTTCTTGGGACAGATGCCTAGACCTTGATTTGTTTCTGGCACTGCAGCAAACACAGCAGAAATCCAGTTTCTGTCCAGGAACCAAAACGTATGAACCAAGTGCCATTTATAATCCTAGTAAAGATGGGGTCCCTGCGTGGTGAACCTACATGTGTCAATAAGGAGCTCTAGGGAGCTTCACTGCCTGGGGTTCTCCACCTGCATCTCAGAATCCAAGGGAAAACTCAAACAAAAATATGTTTGGACATCATCCTCCCTTTTCTCAGAAAATCCCCATGGTAATCTGGCAGGCTGTAGTCTCAAGGACACTTACTAAGCATTAAAAACTTGTGTGCAGCTGACACAGTAAAACTCTCAGGACTCAGAGAGGGACATGAGTTGGATCAGGTGTGATCAGCCCTGATTCATTGAGAAGGGGAAAGAATGAGCTAATGTCAGTGGGGCTTCTAGCCTTCTTCATCAGGCCTTAACATTTTATGAGTTGAGCGGCACATATCTTCCAACTTCCAGACCTGAAATAAACCCATCTTTAAGACCTGAACATGAATAGGTTACTCACACTGGGCCCAAGCTCTCCCACACTGTTAACCTTTACCACATGCCGACCTGAGCAGTATGGAAAAACCATTCCCAAATAAATGAGTGGTCAAAGCATAAGGAAAATCAGTTCTTAAAAGGACTGCAAACTACTAATAAACATAGGAAAAAATGTTGTAAATGAAGATAATGTAAATCCAAACAACCCCCCAAGGGTCACTTAACCCCCTTGAAATTGACTACGGTAATATAAGATGTGAATAGTCGATGTGGAGGAGGTTATTGTAAAATAGGTACACTAAAGTATTGTTGGTAGAGCTATGAATAAGTAAAATCATTTTGGAAAACAATTTAGAATTTTGCAAATCAAGTGACTAAAATGTCCATACTGTCAGAACCAGAGATCCCATTACTATTATACCTCACAAATGATAATAGTCCTCATATACACCAAAAGATTTCTAGTAGCACTTATTGTGGTAGAAAGAATTAGAAACAGAGTAAATAGATGCCCATTGACTACGAAATAGCTAAACAAATTTTGGCATATTAATGTAATAATATAGTACACACACATACACACAACACATGCACACATATACACATAGGCATACATATATATACATATATATACATAGTTATGTATAAATGTACACATATATACACCCATACACTCTCATACATATATGTAAGACCCATACTATGCTTATTCCATCATATCATCTGTGTCTCTGAAGGTGGATTGCATCTTCCTTAATAAGTCCAAGCTTGGGAGGTTGTGCTCTCCACCCTGAAAACAATGACGACAACAACAGCAACAAGCACTCTGTGCCAGACATTGTGCTAAGAACTAGATATACAAAAAGCACGAAAAGTCAATATAATGGAAGTGCTCACTGCTTTCAACTTTTTGATAGGAAACTTCCACCTCTTTTCTCTCTCATTTTTAAACTATTCTCCTACCAAAGGTTTGGTCAAAGCATCAGTAGAAGTCCTTGTTCATTTATGTATTTATGTGTTTATGTATGTGTGTATGTATGTATGTATGTATGTATGTATTTATTTATTTATTCATTCATTCATTCATTTATCTATTTATTTGTTTATTTATCTATCTATTCATCCATTCACACATACATTTATTTATTCACTTATTCATTTATCTATCTATTTATTTATTTGTTTATTTATTAATTAATCAGTTCAAGCTGAACCATGAGTTCTGATTCCCAAGTCAAAAAGTCAGCTCTTAAGAAAACTAAATTACTAGCATATTCATTACACATATCATATTGATTGATATGAAAATTACAAATTCCCTTCTCAATATGAATGAAAAGTGGTACCCATCCAGTGATCCAAGGAGACTTTTTTTTCTGGAACTGGGACCTGGGACTGAGTTCCTGAATTCAATTTATTCCATTAATATTGATAGTCTTTTCACTGACAGATATGATCACAAACACATGCATGAGAACATAATCTTCAGAAGCTGCTGTGGCCAAAACCAGCATCATGCTCATTGGCCTCCTGGAATGAGACCCCGCCTACTTAGCTAGACTGGGTGGCAGATAAATAGTTGGTTACTTCTCTCACACGTGAATTCTGTTCTTCAACCATTTCAGTCATGCACAACTCTTTGTGACCCCATAGGGTTTTCTTGGCAAAGATGCTGGATTGTTTCACCATTTCCCTCTCCATATCATTTTTTATAGATACTGAGCTGATGAAAACAGGGTTAAGTGACTTACCCAGGGTCACACAGCTAGTAAGTGTTTGAGCCTGGGTTTGCATTAGTGAAGGTAAATCTTCCTGATTCCAAGCCCAGTGCTCTATGTGCTCTGTCACCTAGCAGCCCCTTACTACACATAGAGCCCCTCCATTTAGAAAGCAACAGGGATGGTGAGCAGGGACACCAGGGGTGAAAACTGGCAGACCATATCAAAGAATTATATCAGAATAGATATGACCTTGGGTCATGCTTCCCATAAGGAAATATTGGGAGAAGAAAGGGAGAAAAAGGCATTTTAAAGGAAAAAAAACATTGAATTATGTCAGAATGTCTGTCAGTGCAATGACCAATCTTGATTTCAGGTAAATGATGGTGAAAATTAACATATTCCTCTTGTCAGGATGGTAGTGAACTAATGGGGTGAAATGAGACATACATCGCAGATGTGGTAAATGTCTCATTCTATTTTGATTAATTATGACTCTTTTTCTAATGAGGTAATATTCTATTAGAGAAGGATCATTAAAATATCATTATTTTAAAATTATCATTAAAACTCTTTTATTTTTATTTATTTATTTTTTTATTTTACATTTTCTTTTTTTTTAATTTTCTTTTTTTTTATTTTTAGTTTGCAACAAACAGTTCTACATAATTTTGAGTTCCAGATTTTCTTCCCTCCCTACCCCCCTCCCCAAGAAGGCATGGAATCCCATATAACTTCCATGTATAACTTGGCATTGAAT
>JAQQSZ010011434.1:0-12252 GCA_028646595.1 Phalanger gymnotis | reverse complement strand
CCCTGCTTCCCTCTGCCACTTTGTGGGTTCTGCAGCTCTAGAATTGGTTCAGAGCCATTGTTTTATAGGTTTTTGGAGGAACTTGGTGGGGAGCTCACGCCAGTCACTGCTTCCCAGCCGCCATCTTGGCTCCGCCCCAAGAAAATAAATCTTAGCTAAAGATAAACTCTAATTATAATAAAAAGGAATGCTTTCAGGTGACGAGAGTAAAAAAAAAACCTGAAAAGATTAAAATGCTAGATTATTAAAAGCAAAAAGAAATCAGGATGCAACTCAAAATATAAGACTAATAATATATCTGGGTGGGGGGAGAACAGCTGAGAGAGAGAAAAAGATGCATTTAGCCATTCTTGGACCCAAAAAACAACAAAAAACTGGCAATGAGAACTCAACAATTCTAGAGGTGAGGGGAATATTGAACTTTTAAAGACCTCAAACCAGAGGAGTATAAGAAAAGAAAATCAAGAAAATACTAAGGTCTTCAGGGGAGCCAAGATGGGGGAGTAAGCAGTAAATCACTGTTACTCTTCCATAGTCACCTCCAAATAACCATAAAATACTATCTCAGAACAAATCTTGGAAGAGCAAAGCCAGTGGAAAGACATGTGGAATGGTCTCTTAGCCCCAGAGACTTGGATAATCAACACAGCCCTACTCAGTTAAGAGAGCTCAGCTCAGGAGAGGAAGCATTTCAGCAAGCCAGCAGCAAGCCCCATTTCAGTAAACCAGCAGGAGTTCTTGAGCCCCATTGTGGTAAATCAGGCAAAGGCCAACACCAGGACCCCTCTGTGCCTTAGCCATAGCCAGCGGAATGGACAGAATTGAGCTCCAACAACTGCCATGAACTTTGGCACACTGCCAGGTATCTGGTTATGGTTGGACCTCCCATTGCTTCATGGGTGCCCTGGGTGGGCGTCCTACAGCAATTGGACATCCACATGCTTCAGCATAGTGCAGGGCAAACAATCATCCTACATGGGCCAGACCTCCCCGTGCTTCAGTGTAGCCCCAGTAATATGCAAAACAGCCTTACCAGACACACCAGATATCGCCAGGATCCTCACTCAACATCAGTTAAGCTGCCAGACTCCTACAGCCTCCAGCAGGACAAGACAACTCCCACTTTAACCCTACAGAGCAGTACCAGAAACAAAGGTCCCCCATGGGCCTCAGAACAACATCAGTACAGCACCAGGTAAACAGTAGGGGCCTGCAGCACCTAGCACAAGAAGCCTGAGACGGTGCCCCTTCCACCCTTGGAGCAGAGCTCAAATTTAAAAGAAAGGGAAAAGGCCGAAAAAAGGGGGGGGGGTGGTGAGCAGGAAAAAAAAAACTAATCTAACCATAAAAAGTTATTATAGTGACAGAGAAGACTAACGACAAATTCAGAAGAGGACAACAATATCAAAACACCTATGGGCAAAACCCCAAAGAAAAACGGGAAGTCATTTTAAGCCCAGAAACAACTCATGGAAGAGCTAAAAAAAAAAAAAAGAGCATATTACAGTGGAGGGAAATATGTGGGGCAGGGGAGGGGTGGGCAATGGGCATTACTTGAACCTTACTCTCATCAGTATTGTCTCAAAGAGGGAATAACATACACAATCAGATGAATATTGAAATCTATCTTACACAACAAGGAACTAGGAGAGGAGGAAATGAAAGAAGGGGGTAAGAACTGACAAAAGGGAGGGCAGATCAGGGGAGGTGATAGACAGAAGCAAAACATTGGGGATTTGGGAAAGGGTGAAAGGAGAAAGAGGAGAAACAGGAGGAAAAATAGGTTGGAGGGAAATGCACAGGTAGTAATAATAACTGTGAATATGAATGGGTTGAAATCTCCCATTAAATAAAAGTAGATAGCAGAGTGGATCAAAAACCAGTATCCCACAATATGTTGCTTGCAAGAAACACACTTGAAGCCCAGAGACACACACAGAGTAAAGGAAAACCTGGAAAGACTTGTGTCAACCGGTGCAAAGTAAAATGAGTAGAACCAGGAAAACACTGTACACAGTATCAGCAACATCATATGATGATCAACTGTGAATGACTCAGCTTTTCTCAAGAACACAATGATCTAAGACAAGTACAAAGGATGCACAAAGAAAAATGATATCTATATGCAGATAAAGAACTTTTGGCTGAATGCATATCAAAGCATATTTTTTCACTTACTTTATGCTTTCTCATGTTTTTTTTTCACTTTTCATCTGTTTCTTCTTCCAAAACATGATGAATATGTAATATGCATATGTGTAAACTATATCAAACTGCCTACTGTTTTCAGAAGAGGGAAAGGGTATGAGGGAAGGAGACTTCAACCTCAAAGTCATAAAAATTAATGCTAAAAATTTTCTTGATTGGTAATTTTGGGAAAAAATAAAATATTATTTAAAGCAAAAAAAAAAAGAGAAAATACTAAGAAATTAAGCCATAGATAAAGAATTGAAAGGAAGGATGGAAACCAGTCAATGCAAACTCATCATTTGCAAGTGAGAGAATGGAGCTACAAAAAGGTTTAGTGCATTAATCAGGGTCACACAGAGAGTAAGCAATGAATCTAGAATTGTACCCAATATCTTTTGATTCTAGAGCCCTCAATCTTTGCACTGAATTCCAAAGTACTTCTATCATGCTACTAAGTTGTTCAAAATTAAAAAAAAAATAACTGAAAGGAAAAAAAAGAAGAAAGACTGATTAACCAAGGATGAAAAGAGCCTAACAGCCTAAAAATGTATAGAAGACTAAAAGAATCAGAGAGGAAATGAGGAAGACTTGAATGCCCACTGGACTAAACCCCATGATTTCCTGCAAATGTATCAGCGTCTTTTATGGAAAGAATAATACATTGAGAAGTTCTACCAATGGAGGGATGGGAAATGAGAGAAAAATGAGAGCTAACAGCATATCTCCATGCTTGCATGAGTGAGCAGAGAAGAGATAATATTGTCTTTAGCCTCTAAATAAAAATGATGGCTATGGGAAAATGGGATAAAAGCAAAGGAGAAGTATAAGGGATAAGATGAAGCAGATAGTGCTGAAAAAGCACTACCCCATGGTAGGCATTCTATATGTCTCTGGTAAGACATGGGACCTTATAATCGATTTAATCTAGGAGGAATTTGAACATTAGGAGATTATCTTCTTTGAGTAAGGGATATAGCTCCCAGGACTGCATCCCCACACAGACAAATGGATGTAAGTGTTCCTAAGAGCAACAAACACTGTTTAAGTGGGATACAAAGAGGTGTCTCATAGAGTACTGTCCTGAATTATTTTCTCTTCTACCTCTTTAATGTTTGGCTTGGTGATCTCATCTGTTTCATGAACTTAATAACCATTTCTATGCTGATGATCCTCAAATCTACCTCTCCTGCCCCAAACTGTCTTAATCTCCCATCTTGCATCTCCCACTTCCTTTGAGATATCTCAAACTGAATGTCCAATAGACATTGTAAACTCAGCACGTGCACAACCAAACTCATTATCTTTCCCTTAAAACACTCCTTTCACTCCTCTTACTGGGTAACATCAACTTCTTAGTCCCTCAGACTTAGAGTATAGAAGTCATCTTCAACTCCTCATGATCTCTCACCTTCTATGACCAATCCATTATCAAGGTCTGTCAGTTTCTGTTTTTCAGTATCTCTCTAATATGCTCCCTATCGTGTCTGACACTGCTGCCACTCTGGTGTAGGCTCTCATCACATTACTTCTGGACTACTGCCATTGGGCGGGGGTGTCTGACTCAAGTCTCTTCCCATTCCAATCCATCCTCCATCCAGCCCCTAAAGTGACTTTCCTAAAGCACTATTCTGATTTTGTCACCTGCCTATTCAAAAAACTCTAGTGGTTTCCTAGCATTTCCACAATCAACTCCAGATGTTCAATGATATTTATAACCTACTTTCCCTTACCTTCCCAGTTTTATTACACCTTCCTCTCCCACCACATAATCACTGTTATATTTAATTTTCTGTTTTATTTTTGAGATTTTTTAAAAAAGTGTTTATTATTAAAATATTATGTATTGATTTCAATGCATAAAATATATTGAATTATGTATTTGTTTTTTAAATTGTATGTTCAGTTCACTAAATCACTGCCTCAAGATTATTTATTAAAAATGCTAAGTAGAGCAATCAATTTTAAGCAATCTGATCAAAATAGTAGAGGAAAATAAAAGAATAAAATTAAAAATGCACAATGGAAAAATAACAGAGAAGAATTAAAAATTATTAGAACCAGAAATAAAATATTAAATGATACCAGAATACACTTTGGAAAAATATATAATTGTCTACAAAAATATGAAAAAAAAATTAAAGACTGTAAATAACTCAATCTCAGAAAATAAAACTTTAAAATCACTGAAGAAGTACCAAAGGGGAATTTAAAAAAATCTGCAGTTGGATTTTCAGTTGTATTCTATAAAATGTCTATAAAATAGAAATACATATTTATGCTAAAAAGTTATTCTCAAAAATTGAGAAATAAAACACCTTTTTAGTTTCATTTTGTGGGATTATCATGTAACAAACACCTAAAGCAGAGAAGCATTAAATCAAATACAGACTCATGTCAATAATACATATTGACATTAAAATTTTAAATACAATCAGCAAAATAGAGCAATGATAAATTTTTTTTTAAAAAAAGTGCAATCAAATTAGATTTATGGAAGGTGATATAAGGTTGCTTTAACATTAAGGGGGGAAAAGCTAATGAAAACAAAAACAGCCACAAATGACTAAGTACATATAGAAAACATCTTTGACAATTTACAACACTTATTCTTGATTTTAAAAATTAAAAAGAATGTACATGTAAAATTTAATATAATAGAAGTATTTAAAAATAAAGCTAGCATTATTTTCCATAGGAATACACTAGAAACTTCCCTAATACTTAGTGTATTTCCTAAATACTATCATAGATGTTCACTTTTCAATATTGTCTCTAGTTCTAGAAATTCTAGAAATAGCAGTAAAACAAGAGAAAAGAACTGAAGGAATATTGGCAAATAAGAGAAAAGGGAGGTTCACTTGGAAAAAACCCAGAAAATCAGTAAAGAAATAACTTGAGACAATGAATAGCATTGGTGAAATTGCGAGACTCAAAATACATGCACAAAAATCACCAACATTTCAATTTAGTGATAGGAAAATCAAAGAGGAAGTAATCAAAAAGTAAATCCCATTCAAAATAACTCTATCTTTCAGGAAATGTCTATGACATACTATTAACAAATACTGAAGAAATAGATCATTTGTAAAATGTTCCTTAAAGTAGCAAACAAAAAAATTAATCTTTGGAAATATATGCATTGTTTATAGCATTTTCAAATAAAGTAATTCCTAAATAATGTAGATATTTTTGTTGTTGTTTAACGACAACCAAAATGCCAGCTAAATTGATTTAAAAGTGAGATGAGGGAGGAAGTAAACAAGCATTATTAAGTGCCTACTGTGTGCTATGCAGGTGAGTGAGGTATCATTTATAGAACTTAAATTTATTATAAAGTAAAAAACATCTAATCTATTTGGTACTAGCTAAAAAAGAGAAATGTAAATCTGGGGAACAGATTAAGCAAGAAAAAATCAGAAACAATCAAATTAAATAATTTAGCATTTGATAAACACAAAAATATATAAATTACTTGGATGAAGAACTCTTTACCTGACCAATTTTCAAAAAAAAAAAAGTTTAGAAATAAATTAAAATAAAATAATTCAGAATGTCACCTTATACCACAAACCCCAACAAATTCTAAAAAAATACTTGATTTTAAAATATAAGGTAACAATTTATTTTAAATGGAAGAAAATTAATAGTGACATCTTTTGAAGCTCTTGAAAGTGGGAGAATTCTTAGTTAAGCAATGGATACAGACAATAGTAATTAACAAAGATCTTTTAATTGCGAAAACTAAAGGTCTTTTCTTAATTTTCATCCTCCTCTTCTTTGAAACATTTGACACTGTTGATCACCCTCTCTTTCTAAATTTTCTGCTTGAGATTTTCATTACATTGTTCTCTCTTATTGTGTTCTTTCATATCTGACCATTTCTTTTCAGATTTTTAGCTGGAGCTTCAACCTATTCACACCTAGTAAAAGTTTACTTCAATCTATATTCAGACAGCATCAGTTATTTCTCTGGGGATGGATAGCGTTTTTCACCATAAGACCTTCAGAGTTGTCTTTGACCACTGTATTTCTGAGAATAGCTAATTCATATACAGCTGATCATCTTATAATGTTGTTGTTAACTTGTGCACAACACATTTCACTTTGCATCAGCTCATGTAAGTCTTTTGATTTTTTTGACAGCGCCCTGCCAATCATTTCTTATAGCACAATAGTATTCAATCATAATCACACACCACAACTAGTCCAGCCATATCCCAATGGATGGGCATCCCTTCAATTTCTAATTCTTTGCCACCAGAAGAGAGCTGCTGTAACTATTTTTCTGCTTATAGGCACTTTTTCTTTTTTTAGCTCTTTTGGGATACATGTCTAGTAGTGGTACGTTTAGGTCAAAGGGTATGCATGGTTTTATAAACCTTTGGGGATAGTTCCAAATTGCTCATAGAATGTTTGAATCAGTTCACAACTCCACCAACAATGTATTCATGTCTTATATTTCTCATATCCTCTCCACTAATTGTCATTTTCCTTTTCTATTCTATTAGCCAATCTAATATGTATGAGGTAGTACCTCAGAATTATTTTAATTGACATTTTTTTTCCAATAAATGGTGAATTAGGGCATTTTTTCACATGACTATAGACAGTTTTGATGACTTCATTTGAAAACTGTTCATATCTTTTGAATATTTATTAATTGAGGAATGGCTCTCATTTTTTTTTATAAATTTGACTCAGTCTTCTATATTTTTGAGAAATGGGCCTTTATTAGAGAAGCTTACTTCTATTTTTCCCTACTATATTGCCCCCCCATCTTATTCCTTTCCCATTTATTCTATTCTCCCTCTCATTTGACCCTGTTCCTCCTCAAAAGTGCTTTGCTTCTGACTATTCCTCCCCAATCTGCCTTCCCTTCGATCACCACCCCCTCTCTTATCCTCTTCCCTTACTACGTTCCTGTAGAGTAAGACAGATTCCTATACCCAATTGAGAGTGTATGTTATTCTCTCTTGAAGCCAATTCTGATGAGAGTAAGGTTCAACCTCCCCCTCAATTCCTCCCTCTTGCTCTCTACTATAAAAGCTTTTTCTTGTCTCTTTTATGTAAGATAATTTACCCCATTCTACTTCTTCCTTTCTTTTTCTCCCAGTTCATTTCTTTCTCACCCCCTAATTTTACATTTTTAGATATCATCCCTTTATATTCAACTCAAACTTGTGCCCTCTGTCTATATATACTCATTCTATCTGCCCCAATAGTGAGAAATTTCTTGAGTGACAATTGTCATATTCATATGTAGGAGTGTAAACAGTTTAAAATGATTAAGTCCCTTATGATGTCTCTTCCTTATTTACTAAACTTTTACGGTCCTCTTGAGTCTTGTATTTGAAATTCAAATTTTCTATTCAGTTCTGGTCTGTTCATCAGGAATTCTTGAAAGTTCTCTATCTCATTGAATGTTCATTTTCTCCTGAAGAATTATACTCGGTTTTGCTGGGTACATGATTCTTGGCTGAAATCTTGGCTCCTTTTCCCTATGGAATATCATTTTCAATGCCCTCTGATCCTTTAATGTAGAAGCTGCTAAATCTTGTGTTATCCTAACTGTGGCTCTATAATACTCGAATTGTTTCTGGCTGCTTGAAATATTTTCTCTTTGACCTGGGAGCTCTGGAATATAGCTATACTATTCCTAGGAATTTTCATTTTGGGATTTCTTTCAGGAAGTGGTTGGTGAATTCTTTCAATTTCTATTTTGCACTCTGGTTCTAGACCAACAGGGCAGTTTTCCTTGATAATTTCCTGAAAGGTGATGTTTAGGCTCCATTTTTTGATCATGGCTTTCAGGTACTTCAATAAATCCTATATTATCTCTGCTGGCTCTATTTTCTGAGTCAGTTGATTTTCCAATGCAATATTTCACAGTGTTCTATTTTTTTCATTCTTTTGGTTTTGTTTAATTGTTTTTTGATTTCTCATAAAATCATTATTTTCCATTTTCTCAGTTCTAAGTTTTAAGGAATTATTTTCTTTAATGTGCTTTTGTGTCTTCTTTTCCATTTTGCCAATTCTACTTTTTAAGGAGTTTTTTTCAGTAAATTTTTGTACCCCTTTTTCCATTTGGCCAATTCTCCTTTTTTAAGGAATTCTTCTCCTCATTGGCTTTTTGGACCTCTTTTACCATTTGGCCTAGTCTGTTTGGTAAGGTATTATTTTCTTCAGTATTTTTTGTGTGTCCTTTACCAAGGTCTAGACTTGTTTTTTCATGATTTTCTTGCATCATTCTCATTTCTCTTCCCAATTTTTCCACTGCCTCTCTTACCTCATTTTCAAAATCTTTTTTGAGCTCTTCCATTTCCTGAGACAAATTTATATCTTTTTTGAGGATTCAGATGTAGAATCTTTGATTTTATTGTCTTCTGAGGCTGTGTTTTATCTTCCTTCTCAGTATGGTAAATTTCTATGGTCAGCATTTTTTTCGTTTCATGTGCTCATTTTCCCAGTCTATTGCTTGACTTTTAACTCTTTGTCAAGGTAAAGCTCTTCTTCCAGAGTGGAGGGCACATTGTTCCAAGCTTCAGGGGTTTTGTCCAGCTATTTTCTGAGACACTTCTAGTGATCTGTAAGTTTTAGTTCTTCCAAGGTGGTATGACATAAGAAGATATGTATTTGCTACTCTCCTGGACTGTGCTCTGCTCTCTGAGTGACTACAAGGATTCTTTTCTGCTTTGGAACAGTAAGGAGTATCTCAGGACCTCTGTGCCCACAAGCTCTGGTTCTCTAGTGTTCTTCTTCATCCTGGATTGAAACCCAGGAATGTGACACTGATCTGAGCATGGACAAAGCAACAGAGTCCTTCCACAATCTTAGCAAAGAGACCCTTGTAATCCCTGACCAGTTGTTTGTCCCTCTTATTATCTGTGAGCTGAGAGCTCCAGAAGTAAATGCTGCCATTACTGATTCAATGGCTCCCAAGGCTTCCTCCCGGTTTGCTGGGTCTGGATCTGGGCTAGAACAGCATGAGCTAGACTGCTCTCTCTCACCTAGGTACAACGGACATTTTCTTCTTACCTTCAAAGTTTTCTTTAGCATCTGTGGGCTGGAAGGTCTGGAAACCACAACGGCTGCCTTTGATTCAGTCACCCCAACACCTACTTCTGCTTTGCTGGGGCCAGGTTGTGCAGGTATGGCTTGTGCTGGACTGTGCTCCTATCTCACCCTGTTACAACACACATTTCCTGCTTACCTTCCATGGTACCTTGGACAGAAAAATTATTTCATTCTATTTTTTGTGGGTTCTACCACTCTACAATTAGATTAGAGTCATTACTCAATAGTAATTGGAGGGGTTTGAGGAAGAGCTCAAGGGAGTCCTTGGCTATCATGGCTCCACCTCTCCCTCCAATCTTTCAGGAACAAATGACTTTTGGACACTGGGTGTAGATCTCATATCAGAACATACCTGGCCACATCACTTCACTGTTCAATAAATATCAATGTCTCAAAGTTACCTCTAGGATCAAAGTAATCCTATGGCATTTAAATCCATTTACAACACTGCTCAGTACAAATTTTCAGTCTTCTAACACAATCCATCTTCACTGGCCCACCTGCTATGCCCCATATGTGACACACAATCTCACCACTATGCCTTTGAATTGGCTATTTTCCAAACTGGGAATACTTTAATCTCTCACCATGATCTTAACTTCTTTGGTGTTCTTTAACATTTCAAGTACAATTTTCTTCAAAAGACCCTTCCCAGTTTCTCCTTGCCACTAGTCGCTGCCTTCTGAGATTACACACTATTTACTCTGTATCTGTCTTGTATGTTGTTTTTACTTTTTTCTTTCTTTATTTAATATTTTTAGTTTTCAGCATTGATTTCCACAAGAGTTGAAGTTACAAATTTTCTCCCCATTTCTACCCTCCCCCCCCCCTGCAAGATGGCATATATTCTGATTGCACCATTCCCCAAGCAGACCTCCTTTCTGCCACCCCACTTCTCCCCATCCCCTTTTACCTTACATTCTTGTAGGGCAAGATAGATTTCTATGCCCCGTTGCCTGTATGTCTTATTCCCTAGTTGCATGTAAAAACTTTTTTTTCAACATCTGCTTTTAAAACTTTGAGCTCCAAATTCCCTCCCCTCTTCCCTCCCCATTCATCCACCCTAAGAAGGCAAGCAATTCAACATATGCTATATGTGTATCATTATGCAAAATCTTTCCATAATACTCATGTTGTGAAGGACTAACTATATTTTGCTCCTTCCTATCCTATCCCCCTTTATTAAATTTTTTCCCTTGACCTTGTCCCTTTTCAAAAGTGTTTGCATTTCATTACCTCCTCCCCCTGTCTGTCCTCCCTACTATCATCCCCCCTTTTTTATCTCCTTGCTCTTTCTTTCCTGTGGGATAAGATATCCAATTGAGTGTGCATGTTATTTCCTCCTCAAGTCAAATCCAATGAGAGCAAGATTCACACATTCCCCCTCACCTGCACCCTCTTCACTTCCAACAAACTGCTTTTTCTTGTCACTTTTATGTGAGATAATTTACTCCATTCTATCTCTGCCTTTCTTCCTCTCTCAATATATTCCTCTCTCATCCCTTAATTTGATTTTATTTTTTTAGATGTCATCCATTCATACTCAATTCACCCTGTTCCCACTATATATGTGTGTGTGTGTGTGTGTGTGTGTGTGTGTGTGTGTATACATACTTATCTATCTGTTTGTATGTTCCCTACAGTTACCCCTAATACTGAGGTCTCATGAATTATACACATCATCTTTCCATGTAGGAATGTAAACAAAATAGTTCAACTTTAGAAGGTCTCTTATGATTTCTCTTTCTTGTTTACCTTTTCATGCTTCTCTTCATTCTTGTGTTTGAAAGTCAAATTTTCTATTCAACTCTGGTCTTTCCACTGAGAAAGCTTGAAAGTCCTCTATCTTATTGAAAATCCATATTTTGCCTTGGAGCATGATACTCAGTTTTGCAGGGTAGGTGATTCTTGGTTTTAATCCTAGCTCCATTGACCTCCGGAATATCATATTCCAAGTCCTTCGATTCCTTAATGTAGAAGCTACTAGATCTTGTGTTATTCTGATTGTGTTTCCATGATACTCAAATTGTTTCTTTCTGGCTGCTTGCAGTATTTTCTCCTTGATCTGGGAGATCTATAATTTGGCAACAATATTCCTAGGAGTTTTCTTTTTGGGATCTTTTTCAGGAGGCAATTGGTGGATTCTTTCAATTTCTGTTTTACCCTCTGGTCTAGAATATCAGGGCAGTTCTCCTTGATAATTTCTTGAAAGATGATATCTAGGCTCTTTTTTTGATCATGGCTTTCAGGTAGTCTAATAATTTTTAAATTATCTCTCCTGCATCCATTCTCCAGGTCAGTGGTTTTTCCAATGAAATGTTTCACGTTCCCTTCCATTTTTTCATTCCTTTGGTTCTGTTTTATAATATCTTGATTTCTCATCAAGTCACTAGCTTCCATTTGCTCCAATTTCATTTTTAAGGTAGTATTTTCTTCAGTGGCCTTTTGGACCTCCTTTTCCATTTGGCTAATTCTGCCTTTCAAAGCATTCTTCTACTCATTGGCTTTTTGGAGCTCTTTTGCCATTTGAGTTAGTCTATTTTAAGATGTTATTTTCTTCAGTATTTTTGGGTCCCCTTTAGCAAGTCATTGACTTGTTTTTCATGGTTTTCTCTCATCACTCTCATTTCTGTTCCCAATTTTTCCTCTACTTCTCTAACTTGCTTTTCCAAATCTTTTTTGAGCTCTTCCATGGCCCAAGACCAGTTCAGGTTTTCTTGGAGGCTTTTGTTGTAGGCTCTTTGACTTTGTTGACTGCTTCTGGTTGTATGCTTCGGCCTTCTTTGTCACCATAGAAAGATTCCAAGCTCTGAGACTGAATCTGAGTCTGTTTTTGCTGCCTGGCATGTTCCCAGGCAACTACTTGACCCTAGAACTTTCTGTAAAGGTATGACTGCTTGTAGAGTAGAGAGTACTTTTTCCCAAACTTGAGGGGCTGGGCTGTTGTTTTCAGAACTATTTCTACACAGTAAGCTCTGCCACACCAGT
>JAQQSZ010011433.1:0-12252 GCA_028646595.1 Phalanger gymnotis | reverse complement strand
GGAGGAGCCCTGCTTCCCTCTGCCACTTTGTGGGTTCTGCAGCTCTAAAATTGGTTCAGAGCCATTGTTTTATAGGTTTTTGGAGGAACTTGGTGGGGAGCTCACGCCAGTCACTGCTTCCCAGCCGCCATCTTCTCTACCTAGTCTCTAAAGGGTATAAACGCTCTTCTGCCCCACGGGACCTCGGCTCACTCTAGGCTCGGCATAGAGACGCTGACGAGCACGTCCCAGTCAGAGCTGTTCACCGGTGGGGCTCCTCTGCTCATGGTACAGTGGTTTAGGTTACAGATTCAGAACTTGCTGTGGCTGCTTCTAGTATGAAGTAGGCTGCTGAATAATACTTATTCCTGTCTATCATTTCAATAAACCTGATGCCATTAAAACCATAACTCTCATGTAAGTTATTTATTACACTGTAGGATTCAAACACAAGTGGTCTGTTAGTCTAAGATTATATTTTATTCTAGAGATAATGACGATTTCTGAGCAGAGGACTGACATGATGAAATATGAGAAAGATTATTTAGTCAATTGTACCTCTAGAAGATGAATTAGAGCTGAAGAAACAAATTAGGAGGCTTTTACAAGAATCCAAGAGAGAGGTGATAAGGACTTAGAGTCGTATCAACAAGAGTTGAGAAAAAAAGATCAGTTCAAATCCAGGCTTAGATGCTCATTAGCTGTGTGACCCTGGGCAAGTCACTTACTTTCCTGTTTGCCTCAGTTTTTTTTTGTCTTTTGGCAGGGCAAATGGGGTTAAGTGACTTGCCCAAGGTCACACAGCTAGAAAGTTGTCAAGTGTCTGAGGCCGGATTTGAACTCAGGTCCTCCTGACTTCAGGGCCAATGCTCTACTCACTGCACCACCTAGCAGCCCCTAAGTTTCCTCAGGGTGGTTGTGAGGACCAAATGAGATCAAGTGCTTAAAACAGCACCTAGAACATAGTAAGCATTATATAAATGTTAGCTATTATTATGATTATTCTATAATTGGAAAGGGTAGAACGAACAGCACTGGGAGGGAATACAAGCCCGAGGTAGGTGAGAAAGAGAGTAAGAGCATTTAGCCACGAGGTCCAGCCAGATTACATGAAGGGGACTTAAAGGGTACTTATGGATGTGATTATTACAACTACTGACTTTAATCTTTGGAAAATAATGGAGAACTGGAGGAAAATTTGACATCGTGAATATCACAGAGACTTGTTCAGATGTGACCCATGATAGTAATATGACTCTGGAAGGAGAGGATACCTTATCAAAAAGAAATAGAATAAGCACAAAGTATGGGGGAGAGGAAGGAAGAGGAATATTATGAGTTAAGAAGAGTTTTATGAAAAAAATCTCAGAACCCAGAGGGTTTTTGTTGTTGTTATTGTTTTGTTTGGGGTGGGGCATAATCATGATTGAAAACATTTGGATGAAAATCAACAGGTAGAAACAGAAGCTTTGATATCATCAAAATACTAAAGATTACCTAGAGAGAGAGAGGAAATGGATGAAGAATTTAATCATGAGCTTGCTGTATAGACATCATACAGTAATGATTAGTGAGTTCCACGGCTGGAACACAGACACAGTCTCTCTGTCTCTCTGTCTGTCTGTCTCTCTCCGTCTCTCTCTGTCTCTGTCTCTCTGTCTCTATCTGTCTCTCTCTCTCTCTTGCTGTCTCTTTCTCTTCTCATTCTCACTATCGCTTTACCCCCAAATCTCTCTTTCTTTCTTTCTGCCAATAGATAGAGTTCTGGGCCTGGATTCAGGAAGATCTCAGTTCAAATCCAGCCTCAGATATTTAGTAGCTATCTGACCCTGGGCAATTCACATAACCTCTGTTTTCCTCAGTTTCCTCAATTGTAAAATTGGGATATAATCATAGAACCTAACTCACAGGATTATTGTGAGGATCAAGTGAGAAAATATTTCAAAAGCACTTGCCATGTGCCTGGCATATAGTAGGCATTTAATAAATGCTTGTTTCCTTTCAAAGTCAAAACAGTTAACACTTTGTTTTTTCAACTTGCTCTAATGATGATTTGTTGTAACTTTTAAAAAATGGATAACCACTTTTTGAATGGAACTTCTATTCTCTATCTGATCCTTAAATGAGAGAGAGAAATTGACTAAAGGCTTTGATAAATTCAAGTCAGCAGGCATAGAGGAACTAAAAGAAGGTGATTGCTGACACACGCTCAGCAGTTACTGAAAGATTATGGTACAGGTCACAGGACTGACAAAGGGTAAATGACCTCATTTTCAAAAATAGGGAAGAGGCTTCAGTGGATGGTTGTGGGAGGAAGAACAGGAGGAGAAAGAAGGGCTTGAGCTGAGTAATGAGAAGAAGGAAATAGTGTAAGTGATTTGTAGGAATCTGGACTATTAAAGTAGGGCTGAGGTTGAATTTGGGGAGAAGAAATTTGGCAAAATGTGCAATAAACTGGGAAAAAAATTGAAAGAGGATATTGGCCCAGCTTCTACTTCTGGGTTGTAACAGAAACAAGATGAAGGACAACTGAGCAAGACATACAGAGAGTTAGGAAGATTGAAGAGGATTAATCCTTCATGTGGAACTTGAAGAAGTAGGCTCAAGAAAGTTAAGGAGAAGGTAGTTGGTAAAACAAGGCAAGGCAAGGAAACTAAGAAAAAGTAGGCAAAACAAACAGAACATTATGTGAACTGGCAGTGTGGATTGCTAAGCAGTGGCAAATTGGTTGTAAAAGAATTTACTTTTTAAAAATTAAAATTTGACTGTAAAAAAAGTTTTAACCACATGCATAGGTCTGAATTATAAATACCTACAGTGACTTGAATCCAATGTAAGTTTAGGGAACTGGAAAAATGTTTCTCTGTATTCTGAATTGTTAGACAGGATAAAGAGTTCGCAAAACAAACAGAAGCAAGACTTCACAAATGCACAAAGGAGGTAGATGAGGCAAGACTTGAGCTTTATCATAATGATAGCAAATGGAAGTGTTATATAGAAGAGAAAGAGAAAGGAAGGGACACCTATACAATTAGAGCTTAGAAACAGATGGGAGGCTCTTCCTAAAAAGATGATAGAGCTTGATGCTCATTCTAAGAATAATATGGTACAGACACAGAAGCTCTCAACTGACAGATCACCCAGTAATGAGCAGAGGAAGAGGGAAAATTGCTGATTCCCTGCTCAGAGGCACCAAAGCATCTGTCTGCCAACACGATTACAATAGAGGTGACTTTTGTCTTCCTGAGGATTGAATCCAAGAAATTTCCAAGATTTATCAAAGCAGATGACAACTGTCTTCTTCTGGTGAATCACATGGCCACATGTGATGTCCCTAGAAGGAGCCTAAAAATACTGTCAACCATTTGGAAGTCTTGGGAATGAAACTGAAGTCCATAGAGGCACAGACTATGTTTTCCTCACTTGAAAATTTAAAACAAGAGATATTGAAAAGAAAAATTAATTTAGGTAATGAACAGATAACTAAAGAGGCACTGCCTGAGAATGAGATTTGGATTTCTGGATCCTGGCTTACAGTATATGACTGAAAGATTACCTTTAAAAGGTAAAGATAGCAAAGAGAATATCTTCTGCTACTGACTTTTAATCCTTTTCAAATTAAAATTCATAAGGTGCTCTTCCTGTTTTCCTTAGCCATATTTCATTTTCTTTAGTGAGTTGATTTTGGCTGAAAAACATTTACTACTTTATGACCTTGTTAATTTTGTAACAGAAACTGTACAGTGAGTGGGGTTTTATGATTATCGGAACAAGAGCTGAGTGATTTTTAAATGTAGTCAGCATGTGAAGAATATGTGAAAGATGTCGTGTAGGCCTCTAGGACTGCCAGTATTTTTGGCCCACTGCTGATGTTGGGGGTGGATGCCACATCCTGAACAATCTATGCTCATCCTAGATAGAAGACAGCCACACTGAATCCAGCATGCCAGACAGTGGTCACGGTAGCAAATTGCGCCCTTGCTATGCGGGTCCAGCATTTTGTATTTCATTTAAAACCATTTACTTGAATAAGGGAAAAACAGCTCTTAAAAACAAACAAACAAACAAAAAAGGTTGAGAATAGTTTTTGCAAACCTAATCAAAAGTGCTTTAAATTAGAATGGACGTGAGGAGGAGAAGATTGCCTCTGTGTATCCTGAAATTAGGTATTATAGGGAGCAGACAAATGAAGAAGAGAACAAAGAGAAGAGACAAAGAGAAGGGAGTATAGCAGCTAGAACAAATTTACCGGAGATAAGGAGCCAGTGGTAAAATGCATGGCCTCAAGAGTCTAGGCAACAAGCAAGAGCTATTAGAGGTTTCAACATAAGGGGAAATGTGATTTCACAGGTATGATTGAGACACGGCAGTACGACTCCCATGACGGCTGTGGCTTTGTAGGGGTACACCTTATTCAAAAGAAGCCGAATGGATAAAAGGGGAGGAATGGGGTAAAGTTCTATTCTTACATGAGGAAATTCAGGAACCAGAGGAGAAAGCATGCTGGACGGTATTTAAGTAAAGGTCAAAGGAGGGGGAAACAGAAATGATTTTGTTATTGAAGCATACTACAGATCACTTGGACAGAAAGAGGAATAGATGAGTTTGGAAGACGGATCACAAACCCGGCATTTGTGGAAGTATGATATGGTAACAATGGGGAACTTCAATTATCCAGACATCTGCTGGAGCTCTCTGTCAAAAGTAGATCTGCTAATTGACATGTTTTGGTGAAGATTCCATCCTTCAAAAGAGGAGGAATCTACGAGAAAAAGTTACATGATGAGTCTGATTCACACTGACAGGGAGGAACTGGTTGATGGAGTGTAAATGATGGGAATCTTGGGACTAAGTAATCATAATATCCTAGAGTCTGTGATAGGAAAGAAGAGGAAATCAGGGCAGGTCTGACATGTACTGCAGATTTCGAGAAAGCAGATTTCAAAGAGTTCAAAGGAAAGACAGGGAGATTCCATGGAGTAAAATCCCTTGTTAAAATTAGCACAGTGGAGATAGGAAAAGTTCAAGAATGAAATTCTAAAGACAGAAAAGGAAATAATTCCAATGAGGAGAAAAAAATGGGCTTTGTCTGAAAAGACCAATGTGGATATACAGAAACTGCATCAGCCATCAACAAAAGAAATGTACAAAAGATGTAAGCAAGGCTGGGGAGCAGAGAACTGAACATGAGTATAGAACATTTCTGTAAAAATAGTGCAAGGAATGCTAAAACTCAGAATGGGCTGAAGCTGGCAAGAGAAGCTAAGGCCAATACAAAAGATTTTTTTTAAAAGCTATATTGTAGAAAAAAGGATAAAATCAGGAATATGACCTTTTCTGTTCAATTCATATACAGACACACACACACACACACACACATATATACATACACACACATATGTTCACACAGTGGTAAGAAGAAGTGATAAAAGGACATTCTCAAGGTCTCTCTTAAGAACTTTGGAATTGATTGTGTGATCTGGGAGACACTGTCACAGGACTGCTCAGCATGGTGCACCCATATCAGAGAAGGTGCTTTAGAATTGAAACAGCTCAAAGGAAACACAGGATGCTCAAATTTAGAGAATCCACCCCAAATTTTCCCACGGACTATTTGTGCCTGACCTGTGGTAGAGTTTTCTGAACTCATATTGGTCTGATCAGCCACGGTTGGACACACCGAAACTTGACTCTAGCACAGTTATTTTGTTATTTTGGTCCTCTTTGAGAATGAAGGACAACAAGCAACCAACTGTGTGTGTGTGTGTGTGTGTGTGTGTGTTACACACTTTTTTTCTCTGCAAAAGAATGATTTTCACATTTGAAGTGACAACAAAACTAAAAGGAAGTTAATGCTCAAAAAGAAGCAAGGAGATGGTAAGATGGTAACTGTTTGCTCTAGTTGAATTCAGCTCACCTGACCCAGATAACTACATTCTTGAATCCTGAAAGATGGGCAGATATGATTACTGAGCTACTGTCAGTGATATGGAAAAAAGGAGAGGTGCCACAAGAATAGAGAAGGGCAAATGTCCTTATGTAAAAAAAAATTAAGAGAAGATAATCTATAAACCAATGATCTTGACTTTGATTCTTGGGAAACGGCTTGGAAAACATCTAGAAGGAGAAATGGTGATTACAAAAGGCTAATATGGCTTCAGTAAGACTAGGTCTTGCCATTTACTTTTTTTTTTTTTGACAGGATTACTAAACCAGCCAATGAATAGAATGCTGTAGACATAGCTTGCCTAGATTTTAGCAAAGATTTTAATTAAAAATTTTATACTATTACCATGTTTCCCCATGTATAAGCTGCACTCTTCTTCAGAAAATTTGGGGTCTAAAAATTGGGTGTGTCTTATATAGTGGTTGTAGATTTTTTTTACTTGCATTTCAAGTTCAATAACTTTTTGTAATACATTTTTTTTTCAAATTTCGGGCCCCAAAGTTAAGGTGCATCTTACACATGGGGAAATACAGTGTTCTGGTGAAGATAGGAGAGACATGGTTTAGACAATAAGATAATCAGATGGTTTCAGAACCAATTTGAATATCTAGACTCCACAAGTAGTTGTGAAGGTTCAACAGCAGCATGGCAGAAGATCTTCAAGGGATTTGTGCTTGGCTCTGTTTGCTTAGCAATTTTATCAATGACTTGGATAAATATATCAGCGGCATGCTCTTACAATTTGCAGGTGGCACAAAGCTGAGAGAGATAGCTAACACAATGGATGACAGGGTCAGGATCTAATAGCATCTAAATATGTTATAGCATTAGGCTGAATCTAATAAGGTTAAATTCAGTGGGGATAAATAAAAGGTCTTGCACTTGGTTATCACAAAATCAACTTCGCAAGTATATGGTTGGAGCTGGGGGAGGCATGTGTAGACAGAAGTTGCTCTGATGTAGGAGTTTTAGTGCGCTGTAAGCTCAATCTGAGTCAGCACTGTGATGCCACAATCCAAAACTAAGGAAATCTTGGGTTGCATTAAGAGGGGCACAGTTTCCAGGAAAAGAAAGGTGATGCAGTCACACTAATGCCCACATTAGATTTCATCTGGAGAACCATGTTCAATACTGGCTACCACAGTTTTAAAGTGATGTTGATAAGCTAGAGAGTTTTAAAGAGTGCAACCAAGATGATGAAGAGACTTGGGTCTCTTTTATGTGATAATTGCTCAAAAGGAATGCCTAAGAGAAGACTCGGGGGCACAGTCGCTATCTATGAATATTCTAAGGACTGTCATGTGAAGAAGAAACTGTACTTGTTGCATTTGACTCTAGAGGGCAGAATCAGGAAAAGAGTGGAAGTTTCAATGAGGAACATTGAGGCTTGATGTCAGAAGAGCCTTTTTACAAGTGGAGCTATCCAAAAGTGAATTTGCCAAAGGGTGGTCAATTCCCCCATCTTGGAGGGCTTTAAGCAGAGTCCAGATAATCACTTGTTAGTTAGGTATGTGATAATGGAATTCCTTTCATGTTGGAGTTTGACTAGATGGCCTCTGAGATCCTTTCAGTCTTCAAGGTCTGTGGTTCTGATTATGCATTGGTGAATGAATGAATGAAGTATTTGTGAAATGCTTACTATGTGCAAAGTAAAGTATAAATCAAAGAACTTAACTTTAATTCTTTGCAAAAGGAGAAAAGTTAGTAAAAATCTAGCCAAAGGAGAGGTGATCACAAAGACATAGCATGACTTTATAAAAATAACGTGATGCCAGATTCTAATCTTTGGACACGGTTTGACAGGTGTATAGTTTGCCTGGATTTTTGGCAAAATATTTGACAATGTCTCTCATATATTTGCTATAACTGATGAATAAGATGGAAAGGTGAGATGGAAAGTAGCATTGCTTAATGGAATCAGAACTGTTGGGATTGCTGAACCCGAAGAATAGATGCTAACAATTCTCTGTGAACCTGGATGGAGGACTCTGTTGGAATTCCCCAAAGACCTCTGCTGGACCTACTCTCAGCAAAGTCTTCTAGGCATAGGTGGCAAGCTCATAAAATTTCCAGATGACAAAAAGCTAGGAGGGATAGTTAAGATGACAGATGACAGAATTAGGATCTAAGACTTTTGTGACCATCTAATGGAATGAAATCTAATAAGATAAATCTTGATAGGGATAATTGTAGTGTCATACACTTAGGAAATCAAGCACTTACTATGCTACAGGCACTGTACTAAGCACTGGGAATAGAAATACAAGAAAAATAAGGACAGTTCTTGCCCTCGAGGAAATCATTTTCACATAAAGGAATGTAACATGTAAAAGAATTCTGAAAGCAGAAGGTGGGGTGGGGTTGGGAGACAGGGAAAGTTCATTGTGCGGGCACGGTGGAGGATGAAGTCTTGAGATTTTGGAGAACAGCATAAAGAAGAATGAAGGAATGACCATGGCTGGCCTGAACACTTTCCTTAAAATGGAGAGTCTGGGAAAAATTAGAAGGCATTTCATGGTTAGAATGATCTTCTAAGGTAAGAAGGCTGTTAGGGAATGAGGGAGAAATGGTTGCAAGAGTAAGGAACAGGGGCATTTAGGTGGCACAATGAGTACAACAGCAGCTCTGGAGTCAGGAGGACCTGAGTTCAAATCGGATCTCGGATACTTGACACACTTACTAGCTGTGTGACCTAGGACAAGTCACTTAACCCCAATTGCCCTGCCTTCCTCCCTCCAAAAAAAGAGTAAGGAACAGAACCTGGAAAGAAACGAAGGAATGGCTAAAAACCGTAAGACAGGAGAAGACACAGCTAGATGGCAGTTAGTTTTGACAAGATCTGGGGGTTTTAGTAAACTTCAAGCTCAATAGGTCAACAATGACACGGAAGCCCAAAAATCTAATGCGATCTTAAGATGCATTAAGTGAGGTATCGTTTCCAGCGCATTGAGTCATGTTCTATACTCTGCCCTGGACATGTCAACCTGAAGTATTATTTTTAATTCTGGTCATCACATTTTAGCAATGTTAGCCTAGCTAACAAGAGACTTAGGAGTTAACATGATAGCTATCTTCAAGTTAATCATATGGAACAGGGGTTGGTCTCAGTGAAGCTTGGCTTCACGGGGTAGTACTAGAGAGTAATAAGCAAAAGCTACGAGACAGATTTGGACTTGATATAAATACATTCTGATAACTGGAGCTATCCAAATGTGGACTGGGTGAGGACTTAAAAAAATAAGCAGGATGACTACTTGTCAGGCATGTCACTGAGATCATCTCCTAGGTGTAGGATGGGCTACATAGCCTCAGAGGTCCTTTAAGGTCTGAGAGTCTGTTATTCTGTGACTGAAGAGAGAGTACTGATGGATTAACATCGGGCTCAGCTATCCTTAAGAGCTACGTAACTATGCTTACTTCATTTCAGCTTCACTTTCCTCATCTGTATACTTGTTCTACTTTGCAGAGTTGTTGTGAGGAAAGCATAAATTTCAAAACCCTAAATAAAAGTGACTTATTCTATACCTCAATTAAGCTGAGATTTCATCACTGTGGGTACTTCCTCTAATGGTACAGATTACAATGCACGCAGGCCTTTTCACCCCATGCACTCTTACCCATTGCCTCCCATAGACCCTGACCGCTCAGTGTACTACAGAAGACTTCCCTTGGGTGTTTTACAGCATTTGGCTCTAATTCTTATTCCTCATTCTACCCATATGGCCAGCACCAAGTTTTCTTATAAGTGTATGTTTTCTACCAGGAAAAGACTAAGGAAGATAGATTATTTTCTGGAATACCAAATACCTTTCTTCTTCTTTTCTGGCTTCTTTGCAAGTCTGCCACCTTTACCACCTTGCTGAGGAGATTTGTCTTTAGATTCATCTGGCATGTTTTCTTTTTCGTCTTCTAATTTCTTCAAATGTATTTCAGCATTTACCTAGAAATGACATTATTTTACTGTAATCTGAATTTTTGTGAAATATAATTTCTGTCTGAGTTTAGTGGTCAGAAGATTCTCTGATTTTCTGTTAAACTGATGGATGAGGAAGGAAGAGAAAAGCTATTAGCCTTTGTACCAGAGAGGCTACCCTGCTGGGGCAGGGTGCCTATGGCCAATGTTTTTAAGCAGGAGAGGCATCTCAATCTTGCTAATATATAAGTGAAACTGACTTCTTGCAACAGAATTTTCCAGACTGTAGATTATCCTTATGTGGAGGCAATAGAAAGTGCACAACCTCTTTCAGGAAGGATGCTAAACAATCGCTCAGCGTACTGGTTATTTTCATATACAAATACATACATTTCTCTCTTTCTCTCTCCTATATCTTTTTCTTTTTTTTTCATTGCCTTCATTTTCCTATATTTTCTATATTCATCATTTGTTACAGTGCAGTGATATTCTATCACATTGGTGTGCCACAATTTGGTCAGCTATTTCTCAATCAAGGGAGGCTTATTCCTCCCCCCACCCTGCCCTGGCCAATTCTTAGGTACCACAAAAAATGCTGCTCTACCTAGTGCACCTTTGTTTCTATCTTTGGCTTCCATAAGATGTAAGACAGAAGTGACATCTCTGAGTCAAAGGGGGTTGACATTTTAGACATTTTAAAGAATAATTTCAAATTAATTTCCAGAATGGTTGGCCTAATTTACAGCTCCATCCGTGTATTACTATGACCACCTTTCTACATTCTAGCCAAAACCGACTATATCTTTTGTCATCTTTTCAAATTTGCTTTAATTTACATTTTTATGACCATTTGTGATTTACAGCATTTTAAATTGCTTTTGATAGGTTATTTTAAACATTTTTTTGTTTATTGGAGGGCAGAAGGCAGGGCAATTGGGGTTAAGCGACTTGCCCAAGGTCACACAGCTAGAAAGTTGTCAAGTGTGTGAGGCCGGATTTGAACTCAGGTCCTCCTGACTCCAGGGCCCGTGCTTTACTCACTGCGCCACCTAGCTGCCCCTTATTAATAGGTTATAGTTCTTCTTTTGAGATCTGTTTGCCTAGGATATAATTTGAAAAATGCTGTTCTGGACCATTGTAGTGAAACCATATTGATAATAGGACCAAACCACCTTTTATATTACTTCCATGTGAAAACTGATTTCAAATTCAATTCTAGGAAAAAAAAAGGAAAGATCAGCTTAGATGAAACTCTTCCTTCTCTGGACTCCTATTATATTTATAGTTCGTGGCACATAGTTTGGCACTTAATTATTCACTAATCGATCTTGTCTCTCTCAAAAATTGTAAGCTTCCTGAGACAAGCAGCTCTGACATCAAATGCTCGGAACAGATGCTCAATAAATACACGCTGACGAACTGATTCTCTGTGTTGCGCGGTATTCATTTGGTGTCTGTTCTCGGTGGAGTGTTGGGAATTGAATGACTTTTCCTTTGCCTCCAGTCCCTTTTTTATTGGACCCTTTGGGTGACCTAATGAAGCCTATGGATCACCTCTCAGAATAATGATTTTAAATGCACAGGATAAAACACATGGATTTACAAAGGAAAAGCAAGTGTATTGAAATATAGCCATACAGGCATGCACATATATGAGTATACACACACATATATTAAACAAGTTCACAGACTCAAAGCTAAGAACACTACTTTGGGAACATTTTTGTTATAAATGTGTTTCAACTTCAAAATTGTACTTTACAATTCCTGGTAAACTGAAGGCGGTTAGTATTCCTCCTATAAGACGCAGGCAATCTATTTTCCAGCTTGCTATTGAAAAGCGTGACAAGCTAGTCATTCTGTCTTAAACCTGGTATTTCTGCTTTGTCAGCATCCCCGTAAGGAAGACGATAACAACGATTATCATCGTTTTCATGTTCTGGGGCTGTCTGCCTCAAGGTCTCCGGGTCCCTTTCGGAATTAAAATGCAAAGGCAATATCTTTCGTCACCTAACTAATAAGATGGGCAAAGCCTTGGTAAAAAGGTATTTTGATGTGTGATAGTTAAATCTAATTTGTTTCCTTGAAATCATCTTGTGCTGGCTAATTAGAAGAGCATTTTGCTAAAATTAAAACAACACACAACAACTGCTGGCTGAAACTGCTGTAAAGAACATGACACATGTTGAGCCGTCGCTGTTGTTCTCCTCTGGGTTTGCTTTGGTCTTCTCTGTCACTGTAGTAGCTTTCTATGGTTAGGACTTTTATTTTGCTCATTTTTCAGTCTACTTCATGACTTTTAAAGTTGAGCTCTCCTCCTGGGATACAGGGGGCACTCTTGAGGTGGGAGGGTGGGAAAGGGAAGGTGGCAGAAGGGGGCATAGGGAGGTGGCAGGGTCAAGGAGGAAGGGGG